>VYXC01007095.1:3628972-3740912 GCA_013397175.1 Platysteira castanea
AGGGGCAGGCACTGATCTCTGCTCTGTGGTGACAGTGACAGGAGGGAATGGCCTGAAGGTGTGTCAGGGGAGGTTTAGTTTGGATATCAGTAAAAGGTTCTTTCTTCTCACAGAGGGTGGGTGGGCACTGGAGCAGGCTCCCCAGGGAGCACCAGCCTGACAGAGATCCAGAAGGGTTTGGATAATGCTGGATAATGCTGTCAGGCACTTGGTGTGACTCTTGGGGATGGTCCTGTGCAGGGCCAGGACCTGGACTGGATGAGCCTTGTGGGTCCCTTCCAGCTTAGGAAATCCTGTGATTCTGTGATATGTGAAAAGACCTTGATTTATCAGTATTTGACCAGTAAATAAAAAGGGGATCCAGGAGTTTTTGTGAAAATAAAATTTGACAAAGTAGAAAAGAAAAAATCATCATCAAGGCATGTCTGAATTTGGCAAGTCCAAAAAGTAAACCATCCCTTTTCCTGCACTTGCTGCTAGGGGTTGCTCCAGACATTTGTCATTGGGTAAGGACCCTCTTTCAATGGGTCAGTGCTCACCCACTTCCACATGCTCTTCCAGATCCTCCTTCTCTTTCCACATGTTCATATTTTCTTCCACTGACTTGGAAAGTGCAGCCCCATTCTACTCTGAAAGATGAAGAAAACAAAAGAATGCTGTTCACACATCACATCTCAGCAGCTCCCGTGGATACTGTGGTTTGAACTTCCATGGTGGATCCAGGAACATTGTGTGGGCAGAATTTTATTTCCTTGTTTGCATGTTGAAAAAAAAAAAAATTGCTCTTCCCTCTGCAGCAAAGAAGACTGGTATATTTTTAATGTGAACAAGCAACCCTAGGAACCTCAGAGAATCTGGGAAGCCTAGTAATGTCTCTGAAATTCTATGATGGTGAAGATTAAATCCAGCAGCCTCTGCAGTGAAGGTACAGGGCAGAAACTAGGTAATAAAGCCCTAAAGTTGTTGTTCTTTTCCTTTACTGTCAATGTCTTTTATGGCATTTTGTCCATCTGCTTGGAAAAAAGTTCTCCACTACCAATGATTGTGTTATAGTTCAAGAATAGCTACACTTCAGATGAAGTCTCATTATTGTTATATAATTACAGTACAACTCTCTGATTTCCACTGCCCCCCAGTAAACGACAATAAAAAGCATGCAGCAAGGTAATAAAACAAACTTATCAAAAAAAAAAAAAAAAAAAAAAAGAAAAAAAGAAGGGGANGGTTCACAAGTTTAATACCATTATTTCCTCCTTGGCAATGAGTCTCCTCTGCCTTTTTAATAAAAAGCAAAAGTGTTATAAGATATATATGGAAAAAATCCTCAATGCCAGATGAGAAGGGTTCTGGGTAAGCAGCACTCCCAGTTTAGCAAATTGTAAAGGCCCCGAGTTGTTTGAAGCTGAGACCCCACAGACAACAAGCTGCTTTCAAGTGCCAGCATTAGCCCATGTCCTGCTGCCCTTTTTGGGGCTATTTCTATAAATGTAACAAGATTTTAGATTGCCAGGATCACCAGTCAGAATGCCTCAGGTCCTGACATCTACTGGGAGAACCATCTGGCCACAAACTTTCATCATTTTAGATGTTTTGACCATGAAGTCATGGGCAGCATCACCCTGGGAGTCCTATTTATAGGTCTTAGGCTTCACTGTAAGCTCTTGAATTAAAGGTAAAAGATTACTTCAGTTCTTTTATACACAGTAGAAAACCTGTTGAAATAAAGTCAGTTCAGCTGAATTTTTAGAGCAAAAGGAAATCAGGCATTCAGAGTGCTGCCTTTTAACAGTGAAAGGAGCTTTTATTCTTTTTATAAGTATCATATTTTACACAAGGTTTATAAATATACTTGGCAAAGAAGTTCCATCCAAATGTTAGCAATTTCATATCTTTCATTTAAAGGATATTGACCCAGTTGATTTGTAATTAATTGCAGGCTTTTTTCCCATTAGCTTATCGATTGAGGAGCCTGCAGTGCATTCCTGACTGCATTATAAATTACAGCTGTGCTTCCAGGGTACGTTTGGCTGCAGTTAATTCTGATTGTCTACATTTTTCACATTGTAAGAGTTACCTACTCCAGGCCTTGCCAAACCATATCCCTTACAGTAGAGAACTACAGGTCCTTTGTTTTTCTACATTCGTTTCTATTAGTAATAAATCCAATTTTCTACTTATTCAGATTTAAGAATGCAGCAGTGAAAACCAAAAATGCCTTCATTTTCATGATCTCAAAAAAGGCCCCAGCCAAAGCTCATGAATCCTTCTGGAGGTTTTCCATTGATTTCAGAGAGCTTTGGATCAGTCCCCCAACTGAGCAGGTTGTTGCAAAAGTAGGCTTGAAGGTCATACTTCAAAAAAAGCCCCACACCTTCAAATCATTATTTAAAAAAAATAATAATCCTTTACTGGAAGCTCAATAAATGTAGCACTAGTATAAAAACTAAAACCTTAGATAAAATAAAAACAAAAAGTCCAGGAAAGGAGTAAATTCTAAATGTGTTCAAAAAGATGGAGACATTAGAAAACACCATTCGTAAAAGCTTTTTTTTTTTCAGTAAAGGTAACTTCTTTTACTAAAAACCCCAACCAAACAAAACTTGTGCTAAGTAGCACTTACCTGATTTCACACCAGTGGAGTTCAGTAACATGCATTGAAACTCACATGTAACCCACACCCTGGACCATGTTTAGTGCCTATAAAAAAAAGAAACACATCCAAAAAACCAAAACCAGTAAGAAATTAAATTAATTTAGTCTAGATTATGTCTAGATTGTAGTGAGAGAGAACAGTATCACACCCTAAATTTTGTTTGAAGACCGAGCCAAGAGCAGCTCTCATTGCAGAAGGCAGAGCTGTTTCTTTTCTGTCCCAGGATGTGCAGTTCTGATTGTTGGTTGCAGGCACAGATGGGTGTCCTGAGCAGCACCTCTGTCAAGGACAGTCTCTGCAGCAATCCATTTTCAATTTCCATTTTTTTTTCCAGCAATGATTCCATTTTAGACATTTAGGAATTAAGCTGCTTTCCCCAAAATGCATCTCCTTGGCACTAGAAACACATTATCCTGAAAATGAGAGGAATTCTTAAGTACCTAAATTACTGACACGTTCAAGTCATTACCAAGATGAAACATCTCTTAGAACACTGGAATTATGATCCTTTCTGGCAAACAATGAAGCACTGCATTTCCACCAGAAATGGGAAGGCTTCTGAGGCCAGTCACATTTTGAGGTCTGTCTCTATCTTGATCCTCACAGCAGGATTTCTACTAAAGGATTTCTACTAAAAACCCAGCTATGGGGGAGAAACTGATGTCTTGCTTTTATAGCAAGGTTTTCCAAAAAATGAGATAGAATTAAACTACAGAGGATAAGCCCATCCCAGCTGAAAAAAGCCTGCCTCAGAGCGGGTTTCTGCACCAGCACAGGCTAAACCTGTTGCTAAAACAGAAGACAGCTCAACACCAGACAGTTGTGCTACCACACTTCTTTCAGAGTCTTTGCCAACAGGGCAGCATCAATTTAAAGGCTCAGCTGCTCTGCTTCCTGGGCAGCACAGCCACATCCATGAACACTCCAGCCTGGGCACTGTGAGCAGGGACAGGGCCCCCAGTGTGCCAATTCCTTCTGAAGTGACAAAGCTGCCCTGGCACCACGAGCATGGCCAGGCCCATTCTCTGCTCGCTCCTGCAGCACACCCAGAAAAACTGCATCTGCTCCCAGGGCTTCTCCTCACACAAATCTGCCTGACAGGGATCAAACTCCCCATCAAACCCGGCTTGACACAGCCCTGCCAGCAAACATCTGTAGCAGAGACATGGCCTAAAAGTCACTGCTTTAAAGGGAAAGGCCACCAGCTGAGCCTTGCTTTCTCTTTGATCTTTCTGAATGTTTATATCAAAGCAATCCGAAGGGCCTCAGCTGAAGGGGTTGTTGCTGCACTGAAAAGGCAAAACCAGAAACACGAAAGGGGGTGAGGGATGAAGTACACACACAGAGAACACCCCAGCCACCCCAAAATAAAGGGGGTTTCGGCAGTATTAACTTTATTGTGTATGCCTGTAACTGGCTATCTAAAGACTTACCATGCTGCTTATATAAGACCCAAAATGTCTGAATGCATCTGGCCAGGGATTAGATGTCCATATGTGCAACCAAATCATTAATTAAATAACTTATTTTTCTTCTGCCGCTCATCAAATTTCTTTCAGAAGGGTATCAGTTAAAATGTTTGCACAGATGGTGGCTTCCAACAGCCAAGACTAAATACCACGTACTCCAGACACGCGATGTAAAACTACCATGACACTGCGTTATTTCAATCTATGCACCTAATTGTTCCAAGCCCTTGAAAAATGTTACTGTTTAAACCATAATTTATGAATGGTCTCAGAGTAATCAGCGGCTGCAGCCAGCACAAAGTCATTGATCAGGCTGAGTGCACTCACCCTGTTTTGACAGAGGCTGATGCTCTGTGTGATGGGGCTGCTGTGCAGCTCCTCCGTTCCCGGGTGGAAATTCCACCCGCTCATGCCTGCTCTTTTTCCAGTGCACCAGCTGAGATCAGACAAAGATGTGCTGAGATGTGTTCTCACGCAGCCTAAAGCAACCCGAAATAAGGACTCTGAGCATCTGTGAATGTACACTCATTATCACACAGCAATTTCTGTTCTCCTAGAGACCCTTGTCCCTTTCTCCAAGGCAAGCCAGCCAGCCCTCGCAAGGAATGGTGAACTTGACACACGTTAATTTGACAGAGCTACCATCCCTGCTGTTATTCCCTGGAGGAAACAGATAGTACTGACCACAGTTCCTCAGGGGATGGGTCTCAGTAGTGTCCTTGGAAAGCAGAACATTACCACCACCAAAATAGTGAAAAAAGAGTCTTTGGAAAAATCAATGACCAGACTGACTGAGTATTTTCTCTTAGCTTCCACAATACGGAGAAGGACAAGACAAACTCCAGCTATTTCCCTGGGGGAGGGTAGAAACTCATAATCCTTTAAAGCAAATACTTAGAAAAACACAAATCCCCAAAGGAGTTCTCTTGTACACATTTATTAGCAAGAGTAATCTTGGCTTCTTAACTCCTTGATTATGCTTTCGAAGAATAAGGAAGAGGGCTTTAGTTTTCTTGGCAGTCCCGCTGAAAACTGCCAAGATGAAGAACAGGTAAGAAAGGCCATTTTAATTTCTAAACAAACGGCAGAGGCCGATTACCAAAAAGTAAGACAGACATGACGTAAAATGAAATGTGCTGGACAGAATTGATTCCCCCCAGCAAACCAAAAAGAAGGCTGGTCCATATCCAGCTCACAATCTTTTTTGCTCCTGTTACATCCCACGTTGCCTTCCATCTTTGCTCCTCAGCAGTCAATACTGTCCCTGTCCCTGCTTGTGTCCATTCCCGCCTCCGAAGCACAGGTGCACACACTGACCTCTCCCACACCAACACCTCTCAGAACACAGAGCTGAAGGTCTCCTTTGCACTGCCAGCCACTCACCTTGCTCCAGTCTATCTCCTCTGCTCGCCCCCAAAACCACTTCCTTCAAAGTGACTTTGTGATGAGGGCTCATCATTACAGAAACTAAACCAGGCTGACAGAGTCCTACACACCTGAGCTTTGATAAATTATTAGAGGCTAACTTAACTCATGCTTGAGAGTGAAATGTCCCGAGATAGCTCATAACTGGTTATTCTTATAATGAACCTTTTTGTTTACAGCATCCCTACTGAAATCCTTGATGTTGCACTCCTGTGCACAAGCAGCAAATATTTTTTTTCACTCACTGTTTTGACACAGACAGGCTGACTGCCAGTTAGCAGCATTAAGCCAGGCTCCTCAGCTGGGTAACAGGTATTAAGATGAAATCACAGCTGCATGAGTTTTGGTTTACAAATACCCTTCTCTGGGTGAGGGGAAGGACGAATTAGGCTTAGTTTCAAGTGACATCAATTGAAAGGATTGCAAACATAGTGCGTTAGGTCAAATATACAATTGCTCACCTGAAAGTGCTTATACCTTTTGTGTGCTTGAAAAATCAGTCTAATGGACTGTTTCAGTGGCAATGACCTTATTTGTGCATGCAGAGCACCACAAAGGATACAGGTAAACTGCCTGGTTTTGATTAAAGAAAACCTCAAAAAAGGCTGGAGGTGCAGACTGTTTACAGATGGCTTACAGCAACATAGCTTGTGCTGGTCAGTCACAAAAACATAAACTATATTAATTCACTTTATTGTAGCAACTGCATGATTCGTCCTAAACAATTTATCAGCTGGTTTTCCCTCATCCACAAGAACACGCAATTAAGCAGATCACCTTGGTTGAACTGAAAGGATTTTATGCAACATTTTAGTGACATTCATGCTTCTGGACAAGATGCTTCTCTTTGCAACTGTGACCCAAAGACAGTGTAATCCAGCATTCCCTTATAAAATTAATTAATTGGCTTTCATTCTAATTTGTCATTTTATCAGAGACAGACAAATAAAACAACAGGGTGGAAAGAAAGAAAACTCAAAGGAGGGGAAAGAAAGGAAACCTCTTCCAGAGAACAAAGCACAGTTTATGTTTTGGTTTTATTAATCAAATATGATTAAGCTGTACCCAGTAGAGTTGGAAAGTCAATACACAGCATTCAGATCACCAGTGATACTCACCCTGCTTCTCCAAAGGGTGATTAAATGGGTGTAAATATCCACTGGGATATTTTCAGTGTGACATTTCTGCCACATCTTTATCCAAAACAGAGTATCAGCTCTCAGGAAACATCAAAAGCTTCCCAAAGGGTCAATGGAACTCCAGATAGAGCAGGAATTTCAGTGATAGTTTGTTCATGTACCTTGCTCCATGGGGTTTTCATTCCCTAGAACAGATCTTTAAGAGAAGAGTGACAAAGTGGCACAGCTATAAATGAAAGAGCTCTGCAAACACAGACTGCTTTGGGCCTTCCCTTGCACACTCCCTGCACTGCTGGCCAAGGAAATTTTCAGTGAGAGGAAAATGCAAGTGGCTGAATGGAGTCAGATCCTTCTCACTGCAGAAAATAGTATTACCGAGGCCAAGGCAGCTGAAGCAGGGGGATTTCAGCTCATTAGACTTGTATTATTTCAGTTTTAAATGATTCCCAGAGAAGTGGAAAATCAGGAAAAATTGTGGCAGGCAAAGCCTGAGTGCTGCTCAGAAATCCAAGAGCCAGGTTTAACCACATCTGACCTATCTGGCATGGTTTTTGTGGCAACTGGTATCAATAAGTCACCTTAAGGCCAAGAGGGTGTATTTTTTTCAGGAGTGGATTAATTACTTAAATCAGATGATGCTTCTGTTAATAAAACCTAAAGTCTATAGGATGATTAATTAATGTGACTAATATCAACAAGCTTGAGAGCCTACATGTCAAAAGCAAACCAATCATTCCTTCCTTTGCTCTTTAATGTATTTATGGTCTTGTGCAGAGGAGGAAAAGAGTCACTAAAGGAGAACGCTATAAATAGTAATGGGCAAGCAACTGTAGCAATTTATTTTTTACCATGGTGAAATAAGAGTTGAAGCCGTTAATACTGGAATTAGTCCAAACATTAAAAAAAAAACCAACAAACCAAGCAGGGAGAAAGAAAAAAAAGGCTTCTCAATCCCTAACTTATCATGAACAAGCTGACCTTTGGGGGAAAAAAAGCCTGGGTCTCTTGGAACAGGACCAGCCTGGATTTCTATCAAAGCACTGGCAGTGGTGGTTTTTTTGTGGTAAACCATTGGGATTAAAAAAACAAAGCAAAATTATATTCTCATTTCTTAATGTCAGGCCTTTGCAAAACTCCTGTAAGAACCCAGAACATGGTTGGTTGTGCAGCAGCAACCCATTAGTTGTGCGAGGCTCTTCTCACAATCCCTGCCTCGTCACTCTATACATTCCTGAAAAAAATTAACCAGCACAAGAATTTGGAAGCCTGGAGGACAAAACACCACAGCAAAACATTCACACAGTTCAGTCAGGAAGAGTGCAGAACATCTGAATTAGAGGCATGTTGATAGGGTGGTGTCTGCAGCTGAAAACTTCACCCAAAACTCAGCACAGGAGTGCTTTGAGCACTGCCCAGGGCTAAAAAATCATAATGGCATCCACCTCCAGAGCAGAATTTTTTCGCGAAGAGATCTGACAGTACTCCCCCAAAAGAGGCTCTAAGCTGAGCCCTGACATGACAGAAATCTCACCACTACTTGAGGACAATTTGTAGCAGGCAGGGCAATGCCTTTACAAGAAGCTGTTAAAACAGATGGTGCTGTACTGG
This sequence comes from Platysteira castanea, assembly GCA_013397175.1. Lineage (NCBI taxonomy): Eukaryota > Metazoa > Chordata > Aves > Passeriformes > Platysteira > Platysteira castanea. The sequence goes on from VYXC01007095.1 coordinate 3,637,267, forward strand.
GTTTTGCTATAAAAGCAAGGGAACTTGATCACCAATCTAAAAGTGTATTCACAATTACTATTTGATATTTACAGAGAACCCTTCACCAATTCAAAATAAATTAATCCTACACAGAACAAAGAGCTCCTATATCAGCTTCACAGAAGCATATGACATGTTCTCATCATGCACATGAACAAACAGGAAAGAACGGATTTATCGTGAACTGGGGTTTTTGCTATAAATTCAAAGGCTGTTCCCTTTTATATGTCATGTGTATTTAATTTCACTCCATAGGGTTATCCACTGAGAATTCAGAGAGTGCCAAGATCTACTTTCCCCATTCCTTTTATTTCCTTAGGCAAGTATCTAGAATTAGAGACAGAGAAAAGATGGAAAAAAAAAAAAAAAAAAAAAAAGGAAGGCCAAGGGAAATACAGGGGTCCAAGAAAGAAAGTAAGACCAGTCTAAACAAGGATTTTTCCTGGTCTCTGCGAGCAGCACTGATTATTTATAACAGGCAAAGGCATCTGTCTTTGATTATGATTTCATGTACGCTGTGGATGGTGGTGAGCTTAGTGTGTGCCAGAGAAGACTGTCATCCTGCAGTTTGAAATTCCAGTGAGAAAAACTAATCTCTCTCTCAGGGAGAGCCGTCTACCTTGAAGGACAAACGGAAAGAGCTTTTGTGCCAGGAAAAACAAAACTGCAAGCCATTACAGAATGTAAGGAAATCAGATTTAATTTGCAAGCAAAGATAGAGTCAAAGCGTACAAATTTTACAGAACTCTCCTTTAAAGTGTAGCTGTGCAAAGGTATTTCAACTAATTTAAATTTAAAACTGAGGAATCCGTGTGATAGAAAAGATTAGCTTTTCTTTCTACAAACCTTTATCTGGTAGCCTTTAGTTTTGTTTTATTTGAGAAGCATATGCATAGTGGCCTGGGGGAGTAAAAGCAGCCCAAAAAGGCACTAGGTAAGTACAGCACGAGGATACCCACGGGATACACATAAATCTGAGAGAGGCACTCCACCATCTCTCAACTCAGGACAAGATGCTCCAGCCTAGCAATCGATTAAACTGGCATGTAAAGCATCAAACCTGCTGAATCTGTGCCTTATAGTCCCTTTCAATGCAAACAGAAACAGCTGGACCTCTTCAGCAGAGCCAGTCCACAAGAGGAGGGGTAAGAGCAGCCAGGAGCACCTCACGGGCCAGAGGCTTTTCTCGGACAGGGAAATGGGTGCTATTTCAGGGCTGTCCCTCTTGAAGGGGTGGAAATTACATGCTACAGTGACAGCAGTAAAAACCATCAAGCCATGTGATACTTTTCATCCTGAGCAAGTGCTCTGAGCGCTTGTTTCGTTTTCTAGGGCTGAGAGAAGCAGCTCCCAATCAGTCATTCTTGCCCTTCAGGACACCCCATCCCTGTCTGGGATCAGATGAGCAAAGTGCCAAAGTCTTCAGGGCTTCCCTCTTCCCATTACCAGGTGCATCAGCAAAAAGCATCACTTGTTCCTCTCTGTGTCTGGGAAAACACAATAAAGACGCTCTCGCACCTGCTAGGTTCAGCAGAAAGGAGGGGAAAGACCCTTTTATATACATATGTCACATTCTTATATAATTCTGAACTCCACAAGGGATTGGAGGACATGTCACTTCCTTCTCAATCCCACTGGAGAAGAAAGGTGCTCATCAAAGTTCTCTTATCCCAAAAGGAATGAAAAACAGAAAATACCGTTAAGTAAACACTGGCTATTATTTACATGAAACTGTGTGAGAAAGAATTCCGACTCCAAAGTTAAAACAGAAGGCTTTAGCAAAAACCAGGGCAACACCTCTCTACTCATCTAAAGCTAGATCTTAGGCCACAGTTACAATCAGAAACTCTTTTCTGCCTTTTAAAGAAGCCACCAGCCACCCTAACTGTGCTACCACTAGTGCCAAAAAGGACATCTGCTGATTTGATGGACAAGCTACGGTTCAGAGTCATCTGAAATCTGTATGGCTTGTCAAGAGGCGAGGAGCTGACAGCATTTTGTTGACACATTTCCTCAAAGTAATGTGCAGTCTCAGAGATCTGATTTTTGAAACACCCTGCATTTGAAAGTTGCCAAGTGATAAGATGTCACTTGCACTGAAACTCCATTCTATCAGTTTCTCATTAGCTTGAAAAAACTAGAAGGAAAGAGTAGATAATTTTTAATTGTGGTGGCAGGGTAATTATGGAAGTTCAGCCACTGGGGTAGAATGCTCTCCAAGAAAAGCTGTTTTATTGATTGTTTGGCTACATCTGGTAACATATATAAAAACTATAAAATCACATAAAATTATTTTTCTTGTAGCTAGTATTTTAAAACTTTTCATTTAACACACTTCATTAAAAAACAGGACATAAATCCCAGACAAAATAAGAGAACTCCAGTCAGTAATCACCACTGGGTTTCTTCAAATAATAGAGCTCCAGGCCTGAGCCAAGACTGTTGATGTGACTGGGATTTTTGCCATTTCAGTGCCACTGCAATGGGATCAGACTTGGGCTTGGTTAGTTACACTAATAATGATAATGAATGATAATTTCTATCAGGCAGCCTGGGTTAGCAGGGAAGGCTGTCACATTCTTTTATGTACCTGACATTGTGCTGAGAAATTACCATTGCTGAACAAGCTGACTGAGGGCAAGTATTATAAAAGAAAATGTCAAACTGAATCCAAACTATTTTCTTGTTCTCCCACTTCACCTCCCTCTTTTACGGCATACTTAACCCCTCTGATTTTATTTTCAGACCACAGAATTTCCTAGCCCAAACACCCCTGCCATTTCTCAAACCATGCCCAAAATTTCTGCCAGCTCTGAAAATGGGGGAGGAAACTGCTTGGAAGATTCACAAAGGGCAGGGCATAAATACTGAAGCCAGTATTTATTTATTTATTACCAGTGATTTTAGTCATGGATGCAACACACCCAGTTACCCAAATTTATCAGGAAAGGCTGTTCAGCATTTTAAGGCTATTGGGGTTCTCTGACTGCCCCAAATAGGGCACTTTAAGAATAAGGCCACAAAATTGCTAAGGGCATTATTTTATAGAATGCCCAGTGGCAGTATGCATGGAATTTGCTTTGCACATTTTCAAAATTTGACTTCGTATTACCTTCTTGATTGATTTCTGTGTGAGAGGAGAAACCAAGTGAAGTATCTGTTTCCTTCTTCAGGACAAAGCTCTGGCAGGAGGAATACAGCACTCATCTTTTGGAAGGCCTTAGATGAGGGTTTTTTACCCTTTGGGTATATAAAAAGATCATTTATGAGAGGGCACAGATAAAATTTCAAAACCAGCAGCACTGGCTTCTCAGACAACAATGAACATCCTCAGCTACCCCAGGCATTCAGAGTCTCTTACAGACTTACCTTTGCAAAGCCAGGTACAAATGGAGCTTCCAGATCTAAAACCTGCAGCTGAACAGCTCAGAGGTTAAATGTCAGTGTCTAGAGAAAGAAAAAGGCTTAGCAGTGGTGGAGTACCTTACTCAATGCCCAAGAACAATGATACAAAAAAAAAAAAAAAAAAAAAAAAAAAAAAAAATACTAAGCAACGTTCTCAAGTGCTCTCCCACTTAACAAAGAGCAGGCAGGGAATCATGCTTTTGATCACTGTAGCTGTAAGGAGTGTGTTTGCATTTCTGCTCAACTGAACACTTAAGAAAAACTGAAAAAAAAATGTTTCTTGCTATGCCAGTCTCACTAGAATGGGAGCTCCAGTGATAAAATTTCCATTATGTTCAAAGTCATCAGCAATCAATGGGACAGCAGAACTGGGAACTGCACTTTTAAACAACATAACTAGGTTATTTCTTTTTGTCTTTAGGGCACACTTGGTGCAAGAGAGGTAAGAAAGGAAGTGTGGTTTCAGCATCACAGACAAACCTGGCTTGGATCTGCAGCAATACAAAATAAACATCTGGTCAATCACTTTTAAACTAAATAACCCAATGTCTTTTAAAAATTGATGACAGCACTTAGTAAAATATCATCCAAGTTTGATTATACTGTAACATTCAAAATTGGGTGAATTTTTCTAAAATTGGGTGAATATTTGTGCATGACTCATAGAAGCCCTGCAAATCCCAGCCAGCTCCGGAATCAGTGACACAGCTACACCAGCATTTCGCCTCTGCCATAACGAGCTTTAATTATGTAATTATTTCACACTTCAAGTGATTTGCACATGTTGTTCGTGATCCTAGAAGCCATAAGTAGTAACATATGAGAAATGATAAGGCTCTGTCCTCAAAGCTAGATGTCTGCAAGCAGCAGGAACAACAGAAAATCCTTAGAAATCTTGTCAGAGCTGAAACATCATTTTCCTGCAAGATCATAACAACTCTTACCCAGTTCAGTCTTGCACTTTTTGGATATTCTCTTTTAACAGGATGCACCCCCGCTGAGGCCTGAGCTAGATTAGTTCTCCACACTCAGATAGACTGAACTGCTCGGATTTAAATTGGTGTTACTGAAAGCTGGGAGTGGAGAGAGCAGAACATAATTTGAGGTTTAACAACGAATAGAAAACAAGGAGATGCTTTTCATTGCGTTAGGGATATTAAAGACTGAAGATTTACTGCACACACATACTCTCTGGAAATGATCAGTTATTCTACTAAGGTTAAAAAAACCTGCAATTGTCTTTGCAAAACAAATCATTAGATTTGCATACAATCATACTGTGTAGCCACATGAAAATAAATTATATTTTCTGCTTGCACTTCTATTGCAGATTTAATTGATGTAACAGTGCAGAAAACTGAGACAAAATTTTATTTCTTCTGCCTTTTAATTACCATCTGCTAACATAAGATTACATTTCTTAAAGTGACTGGGTCTACCTGCCAGCTGAATTTTTCGCCTGATTTCCTCAAGCTCTGGCAGCTGCCTTCATTATTGGTGAAAATGGCATGGCAAAGCTAGCATGAAAAATGAGGCTAAGCACCTGTCACTTCATTTTTCTGCAAAGAAACAAAGAAAACACATGAAGCTCTCTGCTCTGCACCATCTATACTCAGCAACAATTTGCTGCAAATAGAATAAAGCATCAGTTTGTTCTTGCACAGAGGAAGAAGCATGACATATAAAAGCACCTCTAGCAACCTACATATTTATGATAATCAGAAAAGATGAACCTCTGAATAAACAGTGCAAGGAAATAAAGCAAAGAAAGCATGTTCCTATAAATAGAAGCATCCCCTAAATACCAACTATTTGGTGATGAGAGCTCTACTATTGAACTTCACCCAACAAGCTACAGAGCCAAGCCTCTTCTTATTTCCTTCTACAGCACAAAGAGCCTCCTATTACAGCATGAATCAGCCAGGTACTAAGCACATTAAGCCCATGAGTAATCTCACTGCAATCACAAGTGCTTGGATGCTTTAATATTTTCTAGAATTGAGCCCTTGATCCCTGTGAAAGATGGCTGTCTTGATGGGTTTCAAGCCAATGCTTGCTGGAAAAGGCAACCATCACATCAGAACCAGCTGTTAGAACATCCTTTGAAACCTGTCAGCTTTTATGAGTGGGAGAACTCACCTGAAAAGAACCCAAGAATGGAAACTATGGAGGAGGGCAAAGAAAAAGGCATAAAAAGCACATTATACCAGCTTGTTTCTACTGAATTTTCTGCTTCATCACAAAATAAGAGTGGTTATGTCAGCTGTTCTTTTCTGAAAGCAAAATAACCAGCTCAGGATGCCTGAAGCAGTGCTGATGTAGTTAAACTAAAAACAGGGCTGGATCCCCTATTTCCCTCAAGCTCAGAGTGAACATTTTGGCTAATTTGTACCAGGTCTTATCTGCACCCCCCCCAAAGCACAGAGCTACAGCAGGGGCTCTGACTGCCTGAGAGGAAAAAGCAAATCCATGAGATAATTCCTTTAAACAAGTGCAAAACTGAGGTGAAGGAGTACAGGATTCTGCTGTGGCTGAGCCACAACCTGTTTTTTCCAAGGTGTGGAATACCTGGAATCACCCACCACCTAGAAGAAATTTTGCCTCCACTAAAGTACACCAATTGTGAACCATGAGGGCTCTTAAGAAATACACTGCACAACCAAAAGGAACGTGTAACTGCAAAAAGTACTGAAGTAATGGGAATTTTCTGGCCAAGAGTTACCTCTGTGGTCTGGCAATACCAGGAACTAAATTGTGACACAAGATGTTGCTGATTTCACTTGAAGATAATTTTCTGCCAGAGAACAGCATGGCCTATTTTGCACAGTGACAGTTAAATCCTGCAAATCATGATAAAATAAAATAAAATAAAATAAAATAAAATAAAATAAAATAAATAGATTTGATGCTTCTGCAGTTGTGTTCTCAATTGCGTTTTTTCCCCCATCCACTGTTTTATTTTCTGCTAAATTTCGAGGGACTGTCTGCAGATGATTGTGTTGAAGTGTGGCAAGAATGATGAACAATCTTAATTTTACAAATTGTCCAGCAGCTGCCTAAAGGAAAGACTTCAAGTTATCAGAAGTTGAAGTTTGTTTATACAAGGTTACCAAAAAACTATGGTGCAAATCTAAGCTAATCCTTGTCTAGAACTCTCAAGGTACTTTTTCCAACCAGAAGGACCCTCATTGCTCCCATTTTAGTATTTATTTTAGTCTCTTCTTTCCTTCCCCCAGCAGAGGCATGTGAAACAAAGCTTTGTATTATGCAGATACTTGTCTTTGTTCCATGAAGTTACTGATGTCATCCTCTAACCCAAATGATCCATGAGAAGTCAAATCACCAACTTGGAACAAAAGTTTGAAGTTGTATCTAAAAGATGTCCAAAATACTCATCCTGTGAGATTCAGTTTTTATACAAAACTGAAGTTGTCCTGTTTTCCGTTGGAAATGAATATGCACGTGTCCAAAAAATGGAATTTCTTTCCCTCTGCTTTGCCAAAAGAAAGATTTTCAGAAGGAAAAAGCATGAAGAGATCTGAAATTTCAGTCATCCTAGAAGAGTTTATGGGGTAAATATATACTTTATTTCATCCATATTTATGGAATGATAATTGAAATTTTTTTGCATGACAATCTTTGATGAAATTCACTTGAGCGTCTAGTGGGAAGTGTGAGGAGTCTTATTGGTTTAATTCTTTTTAAAGACACTTCTAAATTTCGCGAGACTGGGACTGAAATATCACCTCAATTATTACTGGATTTCCAAAGAAATCCTTAGCAGTACATTTCAGCACTTACAGCAGTGAAGAGTTCAAATTAGGGTCAGATAATAGCAACGCTATGTGGGCTGTTGTTATCTTCACTTTTATTGCTGTCTCTTATAATTAGTGTGTTAAAATGCATGTTCTAATACTTGCAACAAAAAGAAAAAATATATATATCTGTTAGCAAGTGCCAGGCTGCAGTAATCTCATCCAGATCTGCAGTGATATATCGAGCTGTGCCACGCAGGGACCTTGATCATCACGCATTCCTTGCCATGAAAGGCAGGATTTGGTCACTGCTTGGGGTGAGAAATTGGCAAATACAGACGTTGCAGGCAACAAAATCGGGAGTTCAGTAGGTGGCAGCCTTCCCTTGGAGTTGGTGTGGAACCAAGGCACCACGGGCTGCTAAACCCAGAGATGTCCTGCGAGGAAGTGGATGCTGGAGAGAGACTTTCAGCACACAAGGTCAAAGACCCCAAAGTGCCTTTCCCAGAACATCAGTGGCAATCAAGAGTCCTGTTCGAGCTGCCCTTCTGGGGGCCACAGCCCATCAGATTTCCTCTTGTCCCTTCGGCAGGGTGAGGAATTGTGTGGTTTGTGCAGCCCAGTGCTGCCAGTGGCCAAAAGGCTGAGGTTGCTGAGGCGCCTGCAGTTCGGGTTGCTCAAACCCGGGAAGCATCAGCACGTTGCTCCTAGAGCACTTCCAAAGCTCCAAGGCTCACTAGGTTAAAGCTTCACTGAAAAGAAGTATCTGTTCCTCATGACTAAATAAATCCCTGGGTGGGTTCTTCACCTTTTCACTTTTGGCATTACTCGTAGTAGTTTTAATTATGAAAGGAAATAAATAAAATCAATGTATTTTTTAAAACACCCTACCCCAATCTCTGAAAAAAAACAATCCACGTTATTTTAAAGATGAAGTAAATAAAGAATCCACTCTTCAGAAAGAAATACAAAAACATTTGAACTTGTGCCACCACATACAAGATTGAACTACGCAGTTAGAAATGCACATGGATTTTTCTCCTAATGTACAAGGTTATCTCACAAAGTAACCACCTACAGGCTTCTGCCATTCTTTTAACCAGTTTCAATATGGCAGCTTTTTATCTGTACATTTACATTCAGAAAATCTCAGTCTTCATATATAAAGCAAATAAACTTAGTTAACAGTCATTTAAGCCTTGATTCTTTAAAGAAAAGTTAGTAGAAGAAAAAGATAAATACATATAACGTGTACTTAGTTTGAAGGAAAAATATTCGTGTTTTCTTTGTGCTACCTTACTTGAAGGTAAGCAAGTGCCTTTCTAAGGCATTACGAGTGTTTAAGAATTTGGTGTCAGAAGGCTCTAAGTGTGGTTATCTATAAGACAAAGAAAAAAAATCACCAGACTTCATCATCTTATGGGACAGATCCTTTGAAATACAAATAGTCCTATTTTTGAAGCTGTGAAAGACAATTCCTATCATCTACGCTGACCACAATATACCACAAGCCAAATATCCTCTCTCAATTATTTCTGGATCAGGCCCATAATTTCAGACTGAGCTATGGTAGCTTCTTCATAAGGATACTCAGACTTTATTGAGGGAAAATATTCATTCCCCCTATTTGGGACAGTTTATTGCTACCTCTGACATCAAAATTAATTCCAGTCTTAACTACACCCCCCTACATTCCACATGCCACAGAGCCCAATCTCCAACCTCGTGTTCACATTTCCACCCTGTTCCTTTTGCTGGGCTTTCATTATCCACTTCTAAACCATTTATTTCAAATGTACTGTACCCTAATGCTGACTGGGGCTTACTGCAAAACTACAAGGCTCCAAAAATAGGAGATACATTCTCAATTATACAGAGCGTTATTCCATGCAACATTCTTAAAATCTCAGGAGGGAGGATAGTATGAGCAAAAGTGAATTTTTTATAGTTAGTCTTTTGAGTAGATCTGTGGTTTAATTAATGAAAGACCTTAAATTCAGTACTAAAAGCTGCTGAAGGACTGACTCCACACACTGTAGTAGCTGACAGAATTCTTCCTTTCCCAACCCTAATATTAACCAAATTTTTGGCATTCCCTGACACTTTCCTGACTCTGATCATGTTTTTGTAGAGGTACAGCTGAGATTCTGTGCTAGCAATGCAAGGGAATGGAAAGTCAAGGTTTTGCTCTCCCCAAATGGCCAGAGCATTCTTTGACTCATTTTCTGAAAGACAGCAGAGCCAACACTTGTTATTTTAAGGTATATTGGAAGGTTTCCTTGTCTGAATTCCAGAGGGTACATCACCACTTTCTCTAAGTAAGCTCCTAAATTGCAAAACCTGACCTAAATCATTTCACTGAGGCACAGGGAGGATGCTGATGAACATTCTGACAAATGCCAGGTGCAGTTGTTTTGGTTAGATGGGAAATGTTCTAATATATTTGCAGAACGTGCCGAAAGTGCAGTGTGAATATCAAAAAGCGGAGTAGGTCTTTTAAGTCATTTTCTGTCCATATGCAACATCATTATCTAATATCAATCCAGTCTTTCCCAGAGAAATCAATATTAGACTGTGTGCTAAGTTCATATTTTATTAACTACTCCACAGAGCAGAAAGTGCAGGCATTCAGTTAAGCTCCCCCACTGACTGTCATTTAAAGGTGATGAAATCTTTTAGATCCCACACCTTGCTCAGCATGCCACAATTTTACACCAACTACAACAAAGTTATTGATGAAAAGGAGAGAGGGAAGATGCAAAATAGCATCCTCTCAGATTACCTGGGCAATTTCAAACATGCTTTCTGTTTTCATAACATATGTGGAGAGGGAGCAGAAATCAGAGCTCATTTATGCACTACACCAGTAATCTGCACTACAGCCCTGTTCTGTATGTGAAAGAACAAAACTGTCTCAGGCATCACAGTTACAAAACTTTGACTGGCAAACTGCAATTAGCAGGCTGCTGGGAGGTCTGTGTAAACAATAATAATTTGTGTCAGGACTTATGTTAAAGGTCATTGTGATTTCTTAGCGTAGTGATGCTAAACAGCGTGGCTTTCTTATTAGTAGATAATATATTCACAATAATTAATAACTAGTTATATTGTAGTCCTATGACAAATTCATCACTGGGTATGAAACACCCCACAATTGTTGATTTTTTCCAGGCAGTTCGTTTATTTAAAAGGAACTTTGGGAATACAGCAATTTCTGTGGTAATTCAATTTTATAGCATGCTACACTGCATATTAAGGTGTATATCAAAAGTTGCAGGAAGCTGCACATGGATGCTCATGACTCTGCAAATCAGAGTGAGGTTACCTTCTAAACCAGGTCTTTTCAGAAGCTCAGTGAAAGTCAGCAAAGACCAACCAAATTCACTTGGCAATTTTGGGGCAGGACCCTTTTTGTCTCCATCAAGAAGACCCATTTACTTTTTCTTGATATCTTCCTTATGACATATTTTCCTACTGTGATAACTTCATCTTTTTGCCGTGCCTTTTTTCTGACTCCTTCTGACCATGAACCATTTGATAATACATTGACATCTGCTTTTTATCTGAAAATCAGTTATTCACTCAGTCTCATGGGACACGAGCAACCTCAGACTGCAGCCTACATGTAGTCAAATAAAGACGAGTGACCAGAAGCGCACTGGTTATTTATAAGAATTTATAAGAAGGTTATTTATACTCTGTCCTTCCCAAACCTTTCCAACAATCAGCCTTTGATGCTGTCCTCAAAGAACAAAGTCTATATTTGAAGCTTTTTTCTACTTTTAGGCTTTATATACCTTTTCCTTTTAGGCTTTATATACCTATTCTTCACTGCTTAAGGCTCTGTGCTTTCCACCTCTTTTTTTCCCCCTTCAGCTTCTATGCTTGTTTCAGGCTGGCCCATCAATTTTATGCAATTGATGTAAATTTATTTATGGTCCTCAGTTCAGATCTGGTCTACATCAGGAGTCGGGGGCATGCAGCTAAAGTAGGTCAGGAATGCAAGGGAAGTGAATCCATGGTATATTGTCTTTTCTGCAGAGTTCAAGGGTAGAATGTTCTCTCTGATTCTGCCACTACTGTCTTCAGCTGAGAACTCAGTTTTACTACTTCACTAAAAGCACAAGACTCAGACCTTGCCAAGAAAGTCACAAAGACTTCAACAAAGAAAACCAGGATAACATCCCACGATGGGAAAATCTACTTTCTTTTTGCAGTGCTGGATCTTGCAGGTTGGGAGAAATGAGAAAATGTCCTGGGTGAAAGACATGCATGAGAAAGCGGGAATGACCACCCAATCCAGGACACCTAATAATCTCCACAGATTCCTGTATTTTTGTCACCTCCCCTCACCCCCATACCCTGCCAGAAGGTTTACAACTATTTCCATACTCTCATTATGATTCTTCCTCAGACCAGAATTAGTTTTGTCTTAAATGATCTTTATACCCCTCTTTCTTGATATTTTTCCTCCCTTCACACAGTTTAATCATGCCTTGATTAAGCCCCTCAGTAGGAACTCTATCAGTCAGATGCTATCATAAGATTTTCACCTTTCCATCCTTATACTATTTCTCCCATAAGTAACAAATTTAGAAACATGCTGTTCAATCCCAGTAACACAAATTCCTGAAATGCAAAATATCATTTAGCACCATGTTTCATGGCTGAATATGTAGGAAGCTTTACTATTCTACTACTGACTCTTACAGGAAGTTAACACAAACCTTTTCCATACACTTTTCATGTCTCTTCTATCAGAACTGCTCTGTACTTATACTACTCCTGCTTTTAATTTACAGCTGTCTTCTCTCACTCAAGTCCAACCTTTGCCTTGCTTGCTATCTATATGCAAGTCACTTTTCTCAGTTCTGTAAAGCATTATCTCATTATTCTGTCTCTCACTGTTGAGCATTTTCAGACCCTCTGTGTGAAAGATGAGATATAAAAATAAATTGAATTGGAATACATGATGCTAAGTCCTGAACTCAAGCAGACTACACCCACAGTGCATATATAATTTGACAGCTACAGGCTACGCTTTCATGGCGTACATCAAAAGGATTAATGCAAGGGAATTAAAGTTCTAACCATCCTGGGTAGTCTGACCTAGGCATCAGACTCATGGCCACGTAACCCCAGGCTGCTATTAACCAATCTGCCAAAGAATTGGGTGATTACAGCAGTGACTGCTACTTACGCCGTGTGCCAGAGCCAAACTTCCAAGTTCATCTGGAAACATCCCTGTCTTCTGTTCCCCATGCCCAGGTAGCATCCAGCCTTCATTGATACAACATGAGAAATACAGCATGAGAAAGCATTTGTAAGCTCACAGATTTCTGTCAGACACAACCAAACCAACAGCAAGAACCCCACAACAAAGGCAGGATGTTTCAGAGAGTTTCTAAACAGGAAAGCTGTGCAGCGTGGGGCTTTGAGTGTCAGCTCTGATAAAACTGGACAAACTGTTAGCAATTTCATTCTAAGGAGGAACAGCAAAGATGAGAATACTGAGGATGTAGGTTGACACAAGGAGAGGGAAAAGCTTCATCCAATTGTGTGGGTCTTCAAAAAATCCACAGCTTTTTTGTTTTCCATTAATATTTCAACTTCCATAAGATAGGAAGGACAGAGATATAAGAAACTTCATGCATCAAATCCTGTAAAAAATGATTACTTGAACATTAGAAGAACAGGAAGTATTACATCCCATATCAATGTGTACAGATTTAAGATTTATAATTGTTTTGCTTTGTGGCAAAATTGTTGCATTTTGTGGCAAAAATAAAAGAATACATCAAAGAAGCAATAGAAGTCATTCCAATTGCTCTAACTTCAATTAATTCTCTTGGTGCAAGACCTGTGGCTTTGAAACTGCCTTTCTTCATATGGTCTTTAATCCCAAAAATAAGGTAGTACTAAACTGATATGAAGAATAATGAATGAATTTGGATTTTTTATTTACAAATATATAAATCACTATGATTAAGACCATCTAATAAAAATTAAATCTGAAATGGTTAATGTGGCTTTTGTTTAAATTAAATGATTAAAATCATTAAAAATGGTCAGATTTTAAATTGTAGACATATAAGACACTCAGATTCTAGACGTTTCTGAAAATTAAGTTCCACAGGACACCTTTTCCTGCACTGACTGCAGTAAGATTTAAACTTGCATGCATGCTTATTAATCTGCTAAAATATCAAGTCCCAAGATAGACATTAATTTTTGAGTATAGGGAAAATTATTTCCGACTGCTGTGAAGCTCAAAACTGTAACTATGCAAGAACTTTTTATTTTTAAACACTGAAAAAAAAAATACTAAAAAAAGCCTCTGCATGTTCCTTCGTAGTGCTGAGGCACATATTGTATTTCCCAAAAACAAACAGCTCTCTGAGTCTAATGTGATGCCACATGTGATCTGGTCCTTCATCATTTCATGTAAATTAAAGTGGTTGGGTGTTATTCCATTTTCAGGATTTATATTGTAAAATATAGATATTTTTGTGCCGAAGAAACACCTGTTTCCACCACCTTTTTCCTACTCAACACAACATAAGTGATGTTTGTTGTGGGTTATTTTCTCCCTCTAGACAACAGTGACATAATACTGGTAAAGCTGTCTAATAATGTAGGAGGAATTTAGCCCAGAGCAACAGCCTTTGTGAAGTGGATTCAATCCTTTCAACAAATCTCCACTAAAAGTAATTTAACTCAGGTAAAACTTGATATTTTACCTCAAGCCTTCATTTGGAAGTTAGTTACCCACCAGTACACAGATTTTAAATCCTCATGGCATATACTGCTCAAACTGAAACAGAATAAATGTTTCTAAAGAGTAACAAAGGAAGATTATGTACAAGCTGGCATGTAGAGACGTTATAGGAATATTTATTGTAATTATCAGTCAACTTTATATTTTAATCATCTAGCTTTAAATTAGGGAGAAGCATAAAACACACGCTATAAAGAAGCAATTCCATTTATTCCACTAATAAGTTGCAACCTGTTTCCGTTTTATGAGCGTGCACATAAATGTATTCAGTTAACATGAATTATGCATGCATGCCTGAATGTTCATGAACCATTTCTAATGGCTTTAGGTTATTGCAAATCTGATACCCTGAGAGGGAGCTATCCACAGGTTCATATGGACGTGGCAAACTCAGTCCTGTGCCCCATTTCTCTATTTCTGCTTGAGAGTGGTGAGGAAAAGGGATTTGAAGCTTTGGTTCTGGTGCTGCCTTTAGCTCAGGGGTTGCTGTGAGAGTCCTGAGTGCCACTGAGAAGCTGGTCCTGCCTGCTGGGTTTCCATAACTGTCTGCAAGTTTCCTGTAGGGAGATGAAGGAATCCGGGGACATTTCCACAAGGAGGATAGGTGGTCTGGGAAAAGGGCATGATAAAAGAGCACTGTGCTGCTTGGAGAAATTATGTTCAATTATGCTTGGGATTTGTAAATAAGGAAGCACAACCAGAACTACTCCGCTTCCAGACACAATCCATTATTATCATCATCATCATCGTCATCATCATCATCGTCATCGTCATCATCATCATCATCGTCATCTCCACTTTAGAATTCTGGTTTGTTTATTCTGTAACCTGAGTTGAAAAAAGGAAATAAGACATTAATCACTGAAATCAGTACTCAAGAAAATTTATGCTTATTCCTCTTCCCTTACAACGAGTTTGCAGATTACCTGAGCCTCAGTTTTGCTTTGTGCTGCATTCACCTTTCACTTGTCCACAGAGCTGCTCTGTCCTGCAAGCAGCAGGCTGACAAGGTGTGCTCACAACCTAGAGGAACAATCATATAACAACAATATTACTAACAGAAGGCAAGAAAAAGAAAAGAAAGAAAAAAAAAAGTCTTGAACCCAATCTTGAACCCAATACACAGCTTATCACAGGCCAGAACAGGAATAGAAAAGAACAGTCAGGAATTTAAGCTATGTAAAGGATTGTTTGTTTGACCAGTGTGCGGGTATGACAAGAAGGACAACAGACAAGCAGAATTTCAGAAAGAAAATCCAGATGCAGGCTGGGCAAATGTGGGATGCAGCACAGAGAAAATCCTAGACAGAGCTTTTGAGTCTGGGTACCAGCTGAAAGCAATCTTCTGTTGTTTGATCCTCCTATGCTCAAGGAAAAGGTACTTGGCACGTCTTTTTAAATAAACAGGATTACATGAAAGACATTTGTCTCCAACATCCAATTCTCCTTCTAACTGGAACAAACTTGTGAGGCCGAATGCTTGACTAACTCAAAACCAGTGACAGTGTTTTTCTGAGAGGCCTACCAGTGTTTTCATTAACATCATATGCACCATGGCAATTAGGTGGCCTGCATTTTAGCAGCTCAAGAAATAAGATTTCGTGTTACAGTTTTACCAGTAAGCTGTAAAAACACCTATTCTGAAGCCACTGTGAAGTTTGATAACCCATTACACTAAACAACGTTTCTGGTGGCTAATCTGCACTGATGACTCAAGACATGCAATCTCTTTCCTACAAACCTGATTTCTGGCACTGGAAATAACTGCACAGCTGTGAGATATGCTGACTCCAGTATTTGACATCAAGAACTTTGAACACAAGATCTCAGTTCTAATCAAGCAGCTATATATGTTTAATGTAATTCTATCACTGTGAAGCACGGGCTCTCCTTTCTTTGTGGAACTTGGACGAAGGACAGATCCAGAGCTGTATCCTGAGGAACAGCCTGTGATAATTCTGTGTAAAATGAGCAGGGTAACCAAAATTCTGAATTTATGGATCACATAATGGGAATAAAAGGACACAAACTTAATATCACAGGCTTTTCCCGAGAGGTCAGCAAACTACCAAAATATGCTGGTGGGTGCATATTACAACACAGATTTCTCCAGCCATTCATCTGTTATTTTCAAGCACTGCAACATGCCTACAAATGAAATATAAGAATTAATATCAAGAATACTCATGGCCTTAGAGAAGACTTGGGTCTAGGCATTCTCAGACAAAACACATGACTAAGTCACCACTATCAGCAATACCAAACTTTATCAGCTTATGAGGGCAAGACAGAAACTGCCTGGCTGAGTAAGAGCAAAGGTTCACATAATTCATTTCCAAACTCCAGCCAGGCCCATGATCAGATACTCTGGAGGAAAGGATGCCTACACTGGCAAATTTACTGTCACCTTAAACCTCATCTGAGTGTCCAGGGAGTGGCCATGCCCACACAGAATCCACTTTCCCTGCTGGTCATCCCAGCTCCTCGTTACACATCCCCATGGCTGAGCTGCTCTGGGCTCCCAGCAGCTGCACACATTCCTTCCTTTTTCTCAGCTTCATATTTCTGTTTGATTTTGTTGACTCTATGGAAATGGAGCCAACTTTCCTGCCAGTTTTAATGGATTTCGCCCTGAAATAAATAGAAAAATACCCATCTATAGTAGCTGCTAATTTAGTTCCTAATCTGTGTTGTGCCAGACAGGAAGTTTCTTTGGCTGACTTTGAGGGAAACAGTAAGAAACACAGAAATGAGAAAGGGCAAGATTTATCTAGGAGGTGGCAGCAGCTAAACTCTTCAGCTAATGCAGCTGCTGACATTTCCAGCCATTCAGTGCATTCCTCCCTAGGGAGAATAAAGCTAAAAGAAACTACTTAGTATGAAACTACTGGATGTCCATTAAAAGTCATTCTAGTGGTGAAGATGAAGAGGCTCATTGGTAAAATACTCTTTGTATAAATCTAAAAACAACATTAAAAGCCATCCAAAAAGCAGGCAGTTAGATAGATTCTTTCACACTGAGAACCAGCAGTACAGGAGACTAAAATGGATTCTAGGAAAAAAAAATTACTTTTGATTCAAACCACTGATAAAGAGATTTCCCAGTCCATGTCTGTGTAATGCCAAAGAGAATGATTTTTTGCACAAAGCCCTAAGAGGTCCTAGAAAATATGAATCACAGAACAGTTTTAGAAGCAAAATTCAAAGAATTTTTTGGGGATGGCAGATGACTTTCTTATATTAACACATCTTATACAGGATAACAGAAATAAAATAATAGCTTTATTCTGATGAAGTATGAGATTTAAAGGTTCTATCTATTCAAACACTATGGAAATCATGGAATCTGGGATGGTAGTAACATCCAATGCTAATGAACTTAAGAAATTAATGGAGCCTTGATGATTTAAACTAATTCAGAATGAAGTTTCTCCAAAATATCTTTAAAATAACTAACTTATAAAACACTGTAGGCAGTTTTGAGAAAAGAAACTTTGCAAGGTATCTACCAGTGATGGTATCTAACTCCAATAAATGGGAATATATCAATCATGTCTCTGGGCGTGACTCTCCCATGGAACATTGAGCAGTAATTCCACAGCCCTGTTCCCTTATGCACAAAGTACTTCTGCACAGTAGCCCTTCAGGAAACAAATCAAGGCCAACAATTCAGTGCCCCAGGCTTTTTACAGCAAATAATTCCTGCTCCCAGAACTCCAAACTTGCCAGCTTACCTGTATATTAGTCCCATTTCCAGCTGATAGCTCTGGGAATGGGCGAAGACTGCACGAAATAGGAATGGAAAAAGGCTCCACAGAAGTATATTTTACCTCCATAAGTAGATATTGTGGTCAAGTCTATAATTTATGTTCCCTCTAGACACTACAGTCACAAGCAAGGCAATGCACTCCCTGATTTAAGCAGATTTTCTAAGGGCATGGGTTTAAGTGCTGCTCACTGACCTCCCTCTTCATCTGAGTTCACTGCCCATAATGAGGTTTTGTGAACTTCACTGCTAGATTTAACACTTTTGTTTCACATTCATCTCATCTGTTCACCACCTCCACAGCTGGACAGAAAGTCAAGACGTTTAACCCTTTATAAAAGCTGGCAAGATTGATAAATCTTTTACCTTGTTACATAAGCCTGAAATGAAAAGCCAAAAGAAAGAAACAGAAAACGTAAGTGGGAATATTTGTCAACTTCTGTGAATGCCATTTAAGAAAACCCAAAAGAAAATAGATGTACATGGAGAAGGCGGTTAAGGAAAACATTTCAATTCATTTTCAGCAAATCTGGTTTTCTACTTTTCTGTTGAAATGAAAGCACAAGTGGCAACAACTCCATGCCTACGTTTGTTATTGCCTACTCAAGAATCAAGAACTCTTTCACTCAAGACTCGATTGTTGGAAAGAAAATAAACTGTCAACCAGTCAGACTTGTTATCAAGCTGGAAAGTGAGAAAGGCTTGCTTGCTGCTGCTAGTCTTGGGATTTCATCAAAACAGCTTTTGGGAGCACATCCCTTTACTGTAATCCTTGAAGGAGTTCTCTTAGAGGAATAGCATGCAAGGAGATCAGAGGGAAAATCACCCCGCCCAGGCTTGTTTTCCTTGGTGTCCTCCCTCCTGTAATTGAGACAACATGGTCCAACAGAGAAAAAATATGGGATTCCAGAGGCTTCAGTTCTTCTCTTAGCTCTGTTAGTGCCCTGTTTTTACATGTAGGAAATCTTTCTCTGCTTCAGTTTTCCCATCTGTAAGACATGACCGATACTCAGCTTTTAATGACACACCAGGAGGTCTCAGATGATGTTTATTTACCCAAGCTAACTTGCAACAGATTAATTTGGCATTTGACCAACCCTCATGCTCTCTGTTCTCTGACAAACAGCCTTCTCTGAGCCCTATCCCCCTTCCATCCTCTGGGCAGCAGTTGCTCTTTGTGTTGTTCACCACCCAAACTTCAAGCTGAAGATTGGTTTCATGATAAATGTTAAACAAAAGCTTCTTGGCCTGCTACTGACTGTCACACAAGGTGTGAAAATCTTCTGGGAGTAAACCCTAGAAACAGCTCGGGAATGCACAGAGCATCCCACTGTGCTCACCACTCAGTTCTGGCTCCCCAAGCAGCACTTCAGCAGGAGATTGCAAATATTGCTAACCTGAAGAAGGCAGAGCAATGGCGATTGGAGCAGAAACTATTTTAAGTGATGTGACTGGTAAGTCCAAAAAGATGGTAGCAGTTCCATTACATTTCATTGATTAGTTGCTTGTGGAACAGCTTTAAATGAGACCAATACACCAGGGTCTATATATTAGTTAATAATTTTTCAAGGTTATACTGAAAAGATGTCTTCTAGATAAAGGTAACTGACCCAGGTCAGTATTCTTATTAAACAGCAACAGTGAAGTACTGAAAGATGATTTTCATAGACCAGATTAAAATACACATGATATGGGCCAGTGCAAATACAACCTGATAGGGAGAAGACAAAGCAGGACAGCACACTGGGAAAGAAAGAGTCATACTTTTACCACTAAATTTAGCCCAGAAGATTGGGGCTTATTCAAATGAGTAGATAACACTGTAAATGAAATAATATATGCAGAAGTTAGAATTTTTAGGGCCAAATTGCATCCGGGCTACGGTGAAGACACTTGGTGCAGGCCTTTACTGTATGGTTTAGCACAAAGAAGCCCACGTGGCAGGTTAACCAAAGATTCATTTAGCCCATTTAGCCCTAGTGCCCTGTCTTTGATAACAGCCAAAGCAGACGCTTAAGGAAAGGTTATGAACACAGGACAAGCACAGGGTATGTCCTGCCAATTCTCAGCAAACCTGCAGTTTTGAAACTTCCTGAGCTGGAGCTTGGCCCTACATCAGTACCTTTAATGGCTCTTTATGAACTAATTTTTCCATGAGATTATCTAATCACTTTAAGAAAACCATTTCTACTTTGGCATCTCCAGCATCCTGTAGCAATAACTTCCACAATTTAATTAGGTGTTGCCTGACCACTTCGCTTGTTTTTTGTCAAGTGAGAATAAATAATCACTATCTCTTCACTTACTTCATGTCACCCTAACTTTATGTAGCTCCAGCATATCTTGCCCCACTCCCATTATTAGCCACCTTTCCTCCAAACTGGAGAAACTCAGGTCACTGAATCCTCCCTTGCACAGGAGCCATGACATCCCTTTAATCACATTGTTTTCTTTTGTACCTCCACAGCTTGCATCATATTCTTGAGACGGAACAGCTGGAATTGCACAAAGTATTCAAAAATGAGGCTGCACCCTGTACTTTATTCTAAATGTGGGAAACATTAAGAACATCATTTATAAGCCTTAATGCATTTATAGCATGCCCCAATTCCCCCTATTCAGCTGTCACAGTATGGTCTCTGCTCTTTATGTTTTGTCCTCAGCCCAGCTCTGTGCTTTCCATCATCCCTTCACCTATGCTCTGTCAGCACCGCATCTTTCTTCTTCTCCTCAGTCTCTTCTGACCTCAAATATGAGGCAGCAAGTTCCCTGACCCATATCCCTGAAAATCTGGAGGATTTATGGTGTCTCTGCCCGTATCCAAGCTTTGTGCACAACCCAGACTTACGTGCTGCATTACATCTATTGCTACTTTCCTTTACCCTGCCCCTCTGCCTTAGCAGCTGAAGGCAGAATTCTACTTTCAGAAAGATTCCCTGCACACTTTTCAGGCATTTTAAGATAGGTTTTTATATATAAAAATACCACAAGGCATTTTGCCTAAAGACGTAAAGCTAAGTAAGACATACTTGCTCAGGTACAATCCCAAACACAGTTACATAAATCCAGCATCACAAATTGTGGTTCTGGTCATGTGCGCTTCTCACAATCATGTGGACAAAGAAAAGTTACCTTCAGGGCAGGCTCAGCTCATGCAGGGGGCAAATTACCCTTCAGTGATGCTTGTATCTCATTGACTATACTGAGAATCTAGGACATGTGTGATCCTAAATTTAACATCTCAGTTAAGCGAGATGACTCTGGAATTTTGCATTTCTAGGACAAAGCAACTTGGGGTTACATGAAAACAGAGCAGCAGTTAAGGAAACAAGCTACACTGCCTTCACCCCACTATCCTAAACCTAAAGCAATATCTAAAGTTTTAAAACCACTCTTTCCTAGGCAGATTTTGTATAGAAGAAGGCAGAACATACAACAATTGTAGTGGACTATGACAAGCAAAATTCCCAGGGTGTTCGCTTCTGTTGGGAATAATTGCCAAAAGGGGCAATTCGTTGAAACTTCAGCTATCAGGTTTCCTGCTCTCCTTATAAACTTTTACAAAAAGAGCAATTTCCAAATATTTCTTCACGACAAGGATTCTTTTTCAGCAACGAACAGCTGGAGGTCCAAGAATAAGCAGCAAAGCCACAGCATCTGCAAACTCTCTCCTTCTCCTGAATGCTGTGCAGTTCCCACATTTGAATTGCATTTCTTGCCTTGGTTTCTCAGTCTTCTAGTGTTACTTTAATGCAGTTGCCAAGTTAGCAGAACACTTTTTGCCATCCCATCCCTCGGAGCAGCCTCATGCCTCAGACTGACACAATAAAACCAAACCTCGAGGCTCTCACACCAATGGCACACAGACCAGCTGGCTGTGGGTACTGCTTGTTTCATTTTTATTTTCATTTCATTTTTTCATCGTGACTGTAAACCAAAATGAACTGAAGGGAGTGAAACCACAAACACCAATGTACATGTAAGGCTTCAGCTGAAGTCTCCGAAAAAGCAAAAGAACCCACTTCCTCAGGGGAACCTAATCTTTCACCCACATCTCTATAATCCCGTGAGAGCAGAGAACATATTTGCTTGCAGAATTTTATCTATGGATCCACAGTATTAGTCCTCGTATGAGGGTGAGAATCGATAGGAAAATTAAGACAAACTGTTTATATCTCATCTGCAAACAGGGAATGACAGGAAAAGAATAATAATAATAAAAAGCCTAAACCAGTCAAAAAAGAAACCAAGGAGCTTGGTGTTACAATACTCTATTTTTGAGCACAACAGCATTCAAGTGAAAATCAGATATTGATTCAAATTGTACTGATAATCCAGAATGCTTCCAGGCAAATGCTACATAAGAATGTTTACTTTTCCAGTACTTCAGATAAGGATGAACAATTTCTTTTTTTTCCTCTCAGTACTCTAGGACTACCTTTATCCATCTGCTACTTGTTTATATTTCTTGCAATTATCATGGGCTACACTTAATTTACACAAAGATAACTACCATGCATCCCAAAACTTAATTCATTAAAAAAAACCCCTAAATGTTTATCCAGACTCATCTCCCAAATGCATTTAGTTG
Source organism: Platysteira castanea (assembly GCA_013397175.1). NCBI lineage: Eukaryota > Metazoa > Chordata > Aves > Passeriformes > Platysteira > Platysteira castanea. Next base: position 3,659,583 of record VYXC01007095.1, read on the forward strand.
ATTTTTTATTCTACTATCACTTCTTGGAAAGGAAAATTTGTGCTAGAAAGGTGTGTGGAAAAGAGGCTGAATTATTCACTTTGCACGTGGAGTGAGCAATTGCAACACAAACTCATCCATTACACCTGCCCTATGAAGACACTTCCCTCAGTGCTTCTCTGGCTGCCCCCATTGCTGTGACAACAAATGGTGGCCCTTAAAACAGGTGCAAGTGTTTACAAGAATTTAATTCAAACACATTGTGTCAAATTGTAGATTAAAAACGGCAACACTGCTAGAAAACACCACCCAAAACTATAATATATATAAAATAATGTTGCCGTGTCATCAGACATAAAATAAGATAAATTTTTCACTCATTTGAGCAGACATTATTTGCTTTGCTAACTAAGCCACTGCCACAGTGGTATTACTTTAGAATAACAAATATCATCAGAAGACAGACATGAAAGTGTGGCTCCAGATTTTCTCTGCATTAGTCAGAATGGTGAACACAGAGACCAAATGCCAGAGAAACAAAACACTACAAGCTCACAATAAAGGCTGAATATAGGATGCCTGTGGAACAGGCAATCGCTGCTTTGTTGTAGAGCTTGTGTGAGGTAATCAGATCTGTAGCTTTTACAATCAAACCAGAAGCTCCTCAGTGTGTTGGACAGGTAGCCCTGAGTTCTGTACTCAGAGATGCAGGCAAGGAGAACTTGTTCAAGGCATTGAAATATATTATCCCCATAAGTAATGTGTGATTCCCACAAGTAAGAGCAGAGAAAACAAAATTGTCTCTAGTCGGAAGCATTGCCTGAAGTGTCCCCACTGGAAACAACAGAAAAAGAATCACTTCACAGAATAATTGTCAGCACATATTCTTCCCCATGTGTGTGATCTCACCTCTTGGACTCTGGCCTTCACAATGAGCAAGATGATCCTGAGATTAAGCAAAAAAAAGAAAGGAATGATTTGTCCTTTTGCACAGTTTGTGGGGTTTTACCTTTTTTCCTCCCCCTTGACAATTAAATAAGTAACAACAGAAGCAAAACCAAAATCTCTTTCATTCCAGGTTGGGCAATTCAGATGAGACAGTTGCAAAGCAGGCTATTTTATGGATCTTTCTTCCCATACTGTGCCATCATTGATAGGCTAAATTCTTTCTCATTCAGTTTTTCAAAGACAAGAGAAGTCTCCTTCTCTTTCCTATTTCCCAAGCCTCCATGTCCCATTACACCAAAATCTTGGGAAGAGAGTTTGGGCAGCATTTTTGCCAGTTTAGCTTTCGACAAACAAAATATGTTCTTCCTGTTTGCCACTTTGGAAAGGGGTGTTTATTTGAAAGAATAGAGCCAAGGATGATATTTTATGAAAAGGCTGCTCACGTGGCTGTGATATGAACGGTTCCTTCCTCTGTTTATGGACCTGCCCCAGCCACGGGGTAACTGGCCAGATTTGGACATGCCTTGACAGGTCTCTGCATTAGTGCTGCTCAGCATTACATAAGCCTCACTCCTCCCAAAACAAGGCAAGCAAGCTCATTTCCCCAGAGTCCGAGACCCTCCAGGGAGGAGGATAAAGATCTGGGCTGACACACAAACCCTGACACAGAGCCTGATGTGCTGCCCTCGCCAACTCAGCCCTCTCTTATCACCACACGTTGCTAAACAAAAACTGGATTCCTCTTGACTGAAAGCAAAAATAGGCTTTCAACTCCTTTCCCCATCAATACTGAATCCAATATCTAAATTTAGATCCGAAAAAGCTTCTCAAAGAGAACTAATGAAAATTATGTGACTTTTTAAACAATCTATTAATTTTCTCCCTTTGTATTAAGAGGCTGTTTCAAAAGCAGTTATGGCTGGATTCCAAAATCCTGCACTGGAAGATGTGCAAGGGGAGCACAAGACATCTTCTATAAAAAGATTTTTCAACTGGGAAGGTAAACGTGCCCATTTACCAAACAGACTAAGCCTCGCAGATGCGAGGGACCTGACTAAAATAATTGAAAATGCAAGCTGCATGACAGAGCTCGGGGCAGAGCTTTGCACACGCACCCCGTGCAGTGATTACAGCCGTGGAACTGTGCCCACCACAGCAATAACTGGAGTCAGACGAGGGATTCATGTAGACAGGGCTGCTCCTGCAGTCTGGCTCTGGCTCTCCGCGCTCGATACTCGTTCTGATCTCAGCGGGAAAGCATGTGTTTGCAGAGCTGGCTGGGGCTGCACAAAGTTAAACTCTTTATTAAATTTTCTAGTTGGCAGTAGTCAGCAACAACTTTCAAGCATGCTAAAAAAGTTTATTTTTGAACTCCAGATTTATACAGTGGAGTGCAGCACATGTTTTCTGAATCAATGTTTTTCCCCTTCCTTCCCCGCGGAGATCAGGGCTGCAATTTTTCCAGAGATGTTTAAGATTAAGGGCCTAGCCCCCCTTTCAGAAATTCCAAATTTTAGCTGGCTATGATTCCTGCAGTGTAACCATTCAGTACTACTGGCACTGTTTTTAATCTGAATTTTTAGTTTAGATCAGTTCATGATCAAGTGAGAGGTGCTACTTCAGAAAGGAAGGTACAAGCAAAGATTTGAGGCTAAAGCTACTTAAGTGCATGCTGCTATGAATAATTTATTTTGCCTTAGTTTTTTTCTAATCATGCAAATTTGATCTTATTTGGAAGTAACCAGAACTTTTACAATGACTTTTCCTACCTTGAAAGCAGCTCTTTTCCAAATACCTGAAACCCCCAAATTTTTAAACTATCAATAAATATCAAACTCACAAAAACCCCCTACTAACTGGCTAGTTACCTTACCGACTGGGTTAATTGCTAAAAGCATAAGCTAGCTCTTACAACACATAAAACCCACAGAATGCATAGCTTTATAAAATACAGATTGAACTTTTGAAAGCTCAGATTTAACTAGGGCTATTGGCTAACTAACACACTGGGTATCAATAAAGCCAATTTGTGTCACAAAATTGATGGTATACACATACAAGTTAACACAAAATCTGGCAACAGTATATCTTAAAAAACACTGCCATGCAATTTTTAAACAAGCTGAATTAAAATTAAATCTCAGTGAAAACCTGTCAGCACCTACAAACATAGGCAAATTGACCTCTCCACCACCCCCTGCTCTCCTTCTTGCCAAAAGAAAATTACACGCAAAAAATGAAATCACTTTCAAACCTATCTGCCAAGCCCACGAGGGGAATCCAGATCACATTTTCTATCTATAAATGTCCATTTTAGCCACTAAAGCAGGAGCTCCAAATTTAGAACATTTAATGCCAGTGTCAACTCTTAAAATCAACTCCATAATTTAAAACCTCTGTCACTCCTCTGCTCAATTATATATTGCAACCAAATCCACTTTCAGCTGAAACCTTGTGCATCACTGACTCCTTTTTTTCAGCTGGGGCACAGAGACTTCCTACTAAAGAAACAGGGAGGACCAGTGCTGGGGGAGAATGAAGCACCTACAGCAAGCTGCAAATTTAGTTCCACACTGTAAATTTGCAAGACAAAAGTCTTGTCTTAAAACACACAGCTTATGTTTGCGGTCCCATCAATCCTGAAATGACAAAATGTACCGACAAGGTTTTCAAGAAAACGCTTTCCATGGCTGTGCCCTACTGGGTTACATAACGCAGTGACACAGTGTGAAGAGCTATAAACTTTACAACCTTTTAGGCTGGATGCTTTTCTGCCAAGCACAACAGCAGCAGCACCAATATAGTGGGGAACAGAGAGAATTATCCCTGCTGCTCGTACAGCGCCGGTGTCTCTCCAGAACCGCATCCCCTCCGCCTCTCCCCTCTTTTCCATCACAAGGAAGGTGATTAGGATGATGTGCAATCACGCACCCGACAACTTAAATCTCAGTTTCATTGTGCTCCAGCTCCTTAGGGTAACCTGTGTAAGAGGATGCTCCCCTCTCATAGGAAAATTGCTTGATGCAATACTCAGATGTTACTGATGCACTGAGAGATAACTGAGGAGCGAGACCCCTGAGAAGACACTTCATCACCCTCCCAAACACCATGGAAAGAACAATTTACTGGTGTCTTGAACAGTGCTGGTACATTTCCTGCTCAGAATAGAACAAATCAGAGGCCCAGCCCCTTATTTTCAATTAGGACACCCTTTAGGTTGCATTAAGAAAAAAAGAAAAGCAAAAGGTCAGGTGTAAATGATTAGCCACATTAAATCAGTTCAGTGGTTGAAATTTGTTGATCATTACATAATAGATGCAAATGGGGGAAACTACCAAGCTGCTGAGAGAGCAATTAAACAGCCTTCGAACTGAAGGAACAAATTACAGAATTTCAACCCCCCTCCAAATCATTTCAACTGTACATATTTTAACATTTTTAACTTGGTGGAGTTATAACTCCAAAGAAATTATTATTTCAAAAAAAGAAAAAATTAATTACAATAAGTTTCTACTGAATTAAGTACAATTGTAACAACAAATTGTGGGAAAGAAGAGCAATAGGGTTTATATAACAAAATTTTCTCTATTTAAAACAATGCAACACTTGTGTAGCTACAATGGAATGCTACTCCCACTAGATTTCAATTGCACTTCTGCAAACTAGCACATGTAGATAGACAAAATAGGAAGTGTTCTTGGATGGAAAGTACAGCTTTTCAGTCGAAGAAACTGTGGTTGTTCATAAAACTCAAGGAATTCAATGTAAAAAGGTTTATGAAGTACAAAAACATGCAGCTGAACTTACTATGCTCAAATTTCAGTTTTACACACACACAAAAAAGGGAGAATCAAGTAAGTGAGGACATTTTTATGAAAAGAGAAGTATTATTGGTACGTACAAAGACTAACACTTGGAATTAGCCTGAATGTGCCAAAGTGTCAATGACAGCGGAACCAGTCACAGAAAATCTCTTTTGCTTATAAGGAAATATAGCTGGTTCCTAGCATTTAATTTGCAGTGTAAGCTGATTTCAGAGTATTCCATTTCAGCTCACGAAAAATAACCCATTACAAGAAACTACTACATTAACATTTAGTTTCCTCTTTTGTGTCTTTACCACTTCCCAAAAATTAAGTGAAGACACATAAAATGCATTTCAAGAACGAACATGATGAAGCTGGTGTGTGACATGGGATCTCCTGCTACACCAAAAATGCTTGGAAGTTCTTTTATGTGCAAAACATCCTTGAAATGGAAGGAGAACTACTTGGGATGTACCTACAGAGGTATTGTGTCACTAGGAGGATACTGGACTTGTTTCCAGTTGTGGCACAAGTGGGTATCCTGGTATCCTCACTGCCACCAGGTCCTTACTGGTCGTGGAGCATAGATCCCAACTAAACCAGCTTCAGATCCTCCCTTTTGCTCCAGCTCTCAGCAGAGACATTCACAAGTCAAAAAAGCAAAGTGTGCACTGAATGTGCATTTCCTGATTAAAACAAAGGAACTGACATTACAGGTGAGACTTAGGGAGGTCTTACCAAGGACAGCCAGCACCTCAACATCAGAGGAGATAATTATCTAGCAAATAACAACGCACTGAATGCCGAACAAGAAAAGAACAGTAAAATGGAAAAATCTTTCAGAACATGTAACACCATTATCTTAACACCTTTGCTGCGTGGGAGCTGACTGTGGATTGAACTTTGAGGAACACGCTGGGATTCACAGCTCATTCACCTTTTGTTGCTGTGCGTTGTACTCGAGAACCGGGAATGTTTTATTTGCAATGCCTTTGCTTGAGATCACCCATCTGCACGTATTCCTGCCACACAGCTCTCTCCAGGAGCTGCCAGCACTGTCCACAGCAAACTCTTCAGACTAAGTAGGTTTTCCCATGTAGCACATCTCCCTTTACAAATAATTTATCAAAATTTATGGGAAAAAGCACACGCCACGCAGCAAGCAGACAGATTGCAATTAAGCTAGTGGGTACAGATAAGGGCAGTAAGCAATTAATGATAGAAAGTATCCAGGCACCAGGTTTCCTATTTTCCCCCAAAATAAGAAGGGGATGCGTTAAAAACAAAATACAAAAACCATTAGTGAAATACACATTATTACTGCCCATTTATCCCTTCATGAGTAACTGTTTGAGGAGATACAAATACCATAATATTTAGGCACATTTTCTTCCTTGGCACAGGTGGCTGCTGGAAAATAATCAAGTCATTAAATGCTCCAAGTTCTGCTGTCTTTCTGGTGGTTTAATCCTTTAATTTTCCCCTCACTCTTAATATATGCTTTAAAAACACATTAACCCAACAATTTTGAACAAACATGCAACTATGAAACAAACTGAAGAGCTGGCTCATAAGTAAATACCTCAAGTTACCTCTATGAAATTGGTTGCTGCATTTCGTGTCATCTTTAAAATAGAATTTTCTCTGAAAAGATGCAGCTCCCTGCTTAGAGACAGAAAGGCAGTTCTTGGAAATACTGATTTTTGTTGGATATACAAAAAGAGACACAGCAGAGCCCCCTAAATCTGGCAATCTAGACACTTCTTTCAGAGCAATTTTGGGACGAGGACCAACAGTGGAAAAGGCAGATGGCAAAAGTGTAGCTTATCAGCAAAGGTGCAGCTGATCAGAGGCACACACCTCCCTAGTGACACACCAAACCCTCAGAACCTAAAACCTGGTCACAAACAGATGTGACCTGAACGTTTCATGATCAGAGGTGGGGCAATGCTTTTCTGGAAGCTCATAGCTGCTTCTGAGTAGGGAAACGTGGAGTTCAGGCCCAAGGGTAGCACCACTGCTTGGAAAACAAGCTGTAAACTTCCTTTAGATCACTCAAGCTTCTTCCAGCTGCCAAATGCAACTGAAAGCTTTACAAGGAGATACTGTCCAATGTTGTCACTATCAGAGATCAACTCCCTCAGTGCTCAAATAGGGTGATGATGAGCTGGCTACAAAATCTGAGAAAGGGTTACATGGGCCAGTTTTGCGTGACTAGTCACAAAATTTCCTTTAATTCAGTGCCAAAACCAAGAGAATCTGAGGAGCAATGCAGTCAGGAATATCACAAGAAACAATATTTCCAGAAGGAAAATAGACCTACTACTTCTCATTAAAAATGAACATATACAAAAAGAATTATTGCAGCAATATTTCCTAAAAGAGCACCTAAGAGTGCAGACCCGTTTGCTTTTAATGATTTCATCTCTTTGGTCCTCTGGGACTTCCAGACATATTGATGAACGAAACTGGTCTAACTACCCTGGCATCTTGGCATGTAATCATTTAAAACAGAGACACTTCCTAACTTGTGCAAAATTGAAACATTTGTTTGAGAATAATTAGTGCCTTAGCCCAACAATGCTTGGCAGATTTTTCTCATTAGTTGAGAAAAATGATTGAGGCAGGCAGACAAGCAAGCAGACTTTGTCAGGCATTCTGTGAAAATAATTTGGACCACACACTTGTCTGCAGAGCCAGATAACGTATGTCGTTCTTTGCTATCTTAGCAGGTAGAATTAAAAAAAATACAAGAAACAACCATCTGGCACACGAAAACTGAATTGAGAGGACTTTTCACATCTCCTAGTGCAGCTCTTCCGTGTTCTCTGTGCAAGCCACAATGATCAAGTCATCCAGTGCTAGGCCCCAGCAAATCACTCATTTTCTTTTCTATTTCCTATTGTACAGTCAGAACCAGAGCTGAAAATATTCATTGTGAGTCACAGGCTGTGCAGGTCCCAGAACAATATTTGCAGAGTACTCATGCTGGGACAGCCAACTGCGCGTTCCTTCTCCAGGGATGTTTTAACGTGCAGAGCATGTTCGAGGCAAACTGGGATCAGGGAAATATCAAATCACCACATGTTTTAGTAGGCTGTACAACTTCCAGACATGTTTCCTTTCTGAGGCCCTTCCAGAAATCAGACTACTGGCAAACAAAGACGAAACTCAAGGTGCCAGGTAAGTTAACTACACCAAACCAAATTTCAGAGTTAATTCTATAAACGTAACTATTTGCTGTTTCAAGTTAAACGTTCATATATCAATGCAACTAACTTAGGCATGAATATAGACAAAAGCTTTTTGTCATCCAGATATATCTTAACATGAATTTACAAAATAAATCAGTGGTCAAACCATCAGATGTAAATTGATACGTTGCAATTTATAAACTTCAAATTATGAAATAATTACATTTTCTAGCAATATCTACATATTTCCCATGTCTGGTGCAGCCTTTAAGAAGCCGTTTGGCCTATTATGCTTAGATAACCACCTGGAACTCCTTCCTGGGAAAGTTCCCAAGTCTAGACACTAAAAATCACATATGTTTTCAATTATAAGAAACTATTACTATAAGGCCGACATAAATCTCCTACATCAACAATCAGTTGCCAATTATATCACATTCCACAATATGCCTTCTTACTATAACTAATTTATGGAATGCTTAGCCTAGAAAAATCAATAAAATTAGGAGAAAAGGAGAAGTAAAAATATCAGACCTTGACATCAGGGTGAACATTTGAACCCAGACGTTAGTTTTGTATGGAAAAAGAGCTGCAATGAACTGGATCAACAGAACTATAAATTTTACAATATAAAAAGCTTCGTCGTAAAAAAAAATGTTGGCTGTTGCCCACAGTATCCATCACACTCATTCCTGCATCATGCAACAAGATTCTTTAAAAAATGTTTAACAAAAACTGGTGGTTTTTTGTCTTGTTACATTACACATCCACTACACAAGAGGCCAGAATTACAGTAAGGATTTTTTTGAACAATGTAGTAAAATCCAGTGGGATCTGTTCTGCTTTCTGTCAATCACTGAGATGTTTTTACCATGGTTGTAAACAGCAACTACCAAAAATCAGCTGATTTTTAGGAAATTCTAGAAAACAAAGATGATTCAAAATGCGATTAGTGGGAAAACGGCCTTTACCAAAACCAAACTGCATACAGAAAAATGACATTTTATACATAATGTATATACAGAAAGAGAAAGATATCACACTTTACAGGACTAGTAAAAACACTTGCAATTCACCTACAGTATTAGAGCATTTTCTCCTTGCATTTCCCACTGAGCAGATTGATTCATCTGCTTTCTATAACCAAGCAGTATTACCTTAATGTTTATGGATATCATGATATTAATTTAAGCACCACTGAATTCTTTATGAAAAATTATTATGTTTTGCAGTAGAAACAGTGTAATTTCAGTTTTAAATTGGGAATTTGTTCTGAAAATGATAACTTACCTCAGTTTACTAATGGGGAAGAACATCAGTAATAAAAGCATTGAAATCTTTGTTTCTAGGACAAGTGACTTCTGAAAATTACAGCCCCTCTTTCCAGGAAAACCAATCAACCTTTTCAGCTTATCTGTTATCAAATATGTTAATTTGTTTTGTTGGCAACGTCTCATAAAGAAAGCATTAAATGGAAGCAACAATCCCATGTTCCTCTAGACCCCTGCTGCTGGAATACTTCAGCATCTACTCTTGTCAGCACTTGCATAAAAATAAAAGAACAAGGTGAGCAACACTCTACAAAGCTGTCTTCTTAAATTACCAGAGAAAAGTTTAGTATGTGATTGCATTTATTTAAGTTCAACAAATTCCTGACATTCTGATGCCTGTAAAACATTCTAGGGAAAATTATACTTGTCAAATTGCTAAAAGTATTTCTTTTCCTAAATACCATAAATTGCAATGAAAGTTGGTCAGAATCTTAATTTCAGCAACAGTTGAGAATCAGAAATACTTCTGGTAGATGGAAAATATATAATAATAAGGATGAAGTTTTTCTCCTTCACACCATTGGAAGTTGTTCTTTGGAACACAGGAGTCACCTCAATAACGTTTCACTAGGAATTACCTTGCATGAGACTTAAATTTAAAATAACACAAGGAATACTATCTTCCTTTATAGGATTTTCCACAAGTTAACGTATTCAGCAAAGCAATAGTGTGAAAAAAAGGGAATTTTGGCACAGAAGTTTCAAGGTCAGTCCTTTTTTCTCCATATTTGAGGTCTTTCAATCTTCAAAGCACGGAGATGTCAGCACATAGATTTCATTTGAGAGGTCCATCCGTAGTAAAATACGGAGAGTAGTTATCACCTCTCACACCTCAGAAGTGATCTGCACTCCAAAGAGTTCTGAGCAGCTCGGTGTGTTGGTGAGAGTACAGTAACAAAGCACTTAGGCACATTGTGCAACCATTAACTTAGGAGCAGTGCACATTCAATTTTGTCCTCCATTCTTCCTTTTGAAATGGAATTATCCTCTGGGTTAATGTATCTGGCTGTATAAACAGCTCATTCGAGGTTTAGCAAAAAAAAACCCTTAGAAAAGCATGGATGCAAATGAATTGTGTCAAACAAATTAAAGTTTTCCCCCAAACAAAGGATGGTTTTAAAACCCACAGTTTCTCACTCTTATTGTCAGATTAAACTCAATATAATTACAAACCAAACAATTATCAGAATGTTAATTTCATGGACAGCGCATTAATTCATCTCTTTTCTCGTTTCTTAATTGCTCACCTTATAACACCAAATTATGTTACTGTTTACCTTCAAGCAATTCCTGAGAACAACATTGTGTGAGGCAGAGGAACTTTGAGGTGTTTTTAATGACATCTTCAAAGAGTAAAATCTTGGCTCAGTACTAAAAAAGAAAATTCATGCTTAACCTGAAAAAAAAAATTGGATTTAGATTAATCACTCAAAAGGAAAACACACTTGCTTTTTATGTTTTAAGAACTTCATATGTTGGATAATTTTGCATTAATAGCCTCACTTCTGTGAACAACTTAAAACTTTATATACTCTGAGTCACTCCAAATGACCTTTTTCAGATTTGGGTTCTAAAGGAAATCCACGAAACACCCAAGGAAGCCCCACTTCTCTGACCAGTGGCCCAGTAGTTCAGAATTTATTTTTTCCATACATATATAGTGCTTAGTGCCAATACAAAATCACTAATGGCTGAATCCAACTGACTTCCAGTTAAATAAAGACCTCCCATCTACCAGGGTTACTTTTGGAAGTATACAGATTTCCAAAAATACAGATTAATAAGTGGATTTTCGAGAGTACATAGTGGTTTAGACCGTATTTCGTACATTCTTACAGAAACTAGATACCTTACCTGGTTAGATCCTTCTGAAAATCCTAGAAGGTGCCTGCAAGTGGGGATTTTAACCCTGATCTTTCCTATCCATGACATGCTTGACTTTACATGCGTTACTCTTTGAACACCAATACTCATTTTTCAGCATTTAAAATTTTAAGTCTGCAGTAGAGATATCTGCATACACTGCATTACTGCTGTACTAGCTACGTGCAGTTGATTATTTTTTAATAATATGAGGACCTAGGTTATGTATAAATAAGAATAAAGCAGCAAAATCTCAAAACTTTTCACTGACTTGACAGAAAGAAGTGCAGTTGGGAGACTGTGAGAAGGTGGTTGCTTTGATTTTCCAAACCCACAGAAATGCAATATTTAGGAGCAGCACGTGACAGCCGAATTGGCAGCATTTCCAGAAACCACAAACGTGCCCGTGCCCCACCCACTGTGCCAAACAAGACACTCAGCACTCCGACACCAGGTGGGGAAGAAGGACATCAAGGCAGGGAGAAATCAGGATTGATCCTCTGCCCACTGCAGGCAGCGGAGATTTTATCACTGAACTACACACAGTAGAACCATTAGTTGGGTTACCTGCAAGACAGAGCATGAGAGCTGTTAAAGAGAAAGGTGGGATAAAATAAAAACCAGCACTGATGTGTCAGTAACCATAATACAATCAGGGATAATTTGTGACCTAATTGAGAAACAGAGGCAGGGACATAAATTTCCCCAGTGCTGTATGAAACATTAGATGCGCGCCCTATTAAAGATGATGAGATTTGTGTCTCTAATTTGGCCTGAAGTGCACAAAATGTCCTATCCTCGAATATTTCTGCAAGTACATTTTTCAAGTTCTCAGCAGAGGAAGGAGTGCAGATTATGCAGCTTGGGCTGAAATGAGCCATTCATCAATAAATACAGCAGCAGTAATAAGCAGTGAAATTAGCCAGGATAGGGCATAACTAGCAAATAAAAAAAAAGAGAGAAAAAGGCAGAAAAGGTGATGGTAAGGATACACAGCTAACATGAGACGAAGTGAATGATAAATAGGGAGAGGCACAGACTGGGGAGAAAGGAAATTGTCACTCACCAGCAGTGACACACTGACACACACGGCCAGGACGGATGGACTCGGGGATCAGATAAGGCACGAGGAGTGGCTGCACGTGAATGTCACTGACAAATGACAGATCTGAGAGTGATCAAATGCATATTACATCCCAATATCAACAGGGGTGGACGGACGACTGATTCCTAAAATAGGACTACTGTCTACTAAGAGGAGAAACCTAAATGCTGTAGGAACTTTGACTCTTAGAGTTGCAGATGCTGTTTTAATCTGAGAAATTATACAGCACCCTAAATTCTCAGTGAGAAAGAAATTACCTTCCAAACTTGTCGGAAATTAAGCTGGGGAGCAAACAGATATTTATATTTCTGGTTAGATAGGACAAAAGTGGTAGCAAAACAGGGAGAAGCTCATTTTTCCTAGAGCCAAATCCTGACTGCAGAAAAACACATCATATTTACTTCAGAGATCTGCCTTCACCAAGCAAGGAAAACAAACACAATCCTACTCTTTGCAAGAAAGTAAAATTCTAATAAAAAGCATGAATCCCAACTCTTCTAGTTTTCCAGACTCGCAAGTAAACCTCTACACCCTGGCTACTAAAACTCACCTAAGGCACTCCTGTAGCTCTTCTGCAATGCTCAGCAACCAGTGGAACCCTTAATGAAAGAAATGATGAGTGTTTTTAGGGCACTGTAAGAAACATTGGAATAGAAAATGTGAAAATCACAGGGAAAAGTTGGATTTTGTTACATATAACTTTGATATCAGAACAGAAACTTAAATTTTAATCACCAGTGAGAAGTACAAATCTGATGGAACAGCAAGCAAATGGTTTTTGCTGCACAGTGTGCCTTACAATGCCCTTTTCTATTGTTTTCATTGCAGTGTGGAAAATCCCACAGGCTCCAGTGGAGGACAGGTTCACCTCTCAGGTTTACTATAAATAGGAAAAAATAAAATCACCATTACAAACACCCACTAGTCTGAGAAAGAAGACAGACAAAGAGCAGGAGCACGAACAGATAAGCCAAGCTGAAAAGTCTTCCAGAACAACACTGCGGGTTTCACCTCTCCACTTCCAGAGAGCACCTAAGTCATCCCACCTTCCAACCCAGGAACCTGCCACTTCCACTAGATCAAACACACACTGATTATGGGCTTTGTGTTATTCACAGCACTCAGATTAGAAGGCTCCTGGGAGGAGAAATGCACACCATTGTCTGAGAGACCCCTCGGAGACTTGGGTGCTGACGGGAGGATACCCCTGCACAGAACGCTCAGCCCTGGCACATGAGCTAAATCGGGTGGAAAAGCAAATGACACGAAGCCAAGGACCCCACTCAGATGTGCTTTGTCAGAGAAGGCTCAGATGTGAATTCCTGCAGCTCTGAGGCAGCACTGCAAACATCTGTCAGGCACCACGGGCTCCACTCACTGGTGGGAGGCAGCTTCTTTAAACTGTTCCAACAGCAAAAAATCGTTTCCAGACGAGCTTCGACTTTCTAGGAGAATTCCCCAAGGGTGGAGGAGCCACCACATGACATGTCATGGAATTAGATCAGCAACTTGCTATTCCTTGTATGACAATTGGTACAGCAGGGTATGGAAAAAGCAAACACTTCATTATGTGGACAATACCTCAAACAGCTAGAAATACATTAAAACAGCTTTTAATTAGCTCTATTCTTACACCAGGATGAGACTTGACCTGTATTTAGTTGAGTATAAGAGGGTTTACAGAATATTTTTCCTTCCAAACTTGTATGGGATAGGGAGTCTGAAGTGGAGATAGAACAGACATTAAAGCAGCACCCTTTAGATAGAACGCACCATTATTCACAAGAATTTGTGAGCATTTTGAAGCTCAGGATGTGCCTGGTAAGAATCCTTGACATCTGGTTGTGTCTGAGTCCAACATCATTGAGGTCTGAGCCACTGGGATTTTCACAAAGCAGCTGCAAAATATTGCCTGGCTGCCCTCCAGCTACCGAGACTCCGAGGACTGTGTCTGGCAGGGCAGGCCAGGCAATGTGTCTTCACAAAAATGTGCTGTAATTATGAGAAATCACTCTCAAGGTAACAGCACAAGAGGAGCAGGGGCAGACATGCAGGACAGTGAGTTTCAGGACCGTATGAAGACATTAATCAGAATAAAGAATGAGCTTCAGGGTCGGTACAGACAAGGAACCAAAGCAGCCGGATCATGGCAGGAAGGGAGCCATTTCAGCTGAAATAATGAACTGGGGAGCAGCTCTCAGGGGGTTGTAATCACTGAGGATGGGTGAGCAGATTTTGATATCAGCTATTACACGCATGGCTCCGGATGAAGAGTTCTTCATCTCACACGTTCCTCTTTTAGGGATGCATGAGAATAAACTGTGGCAAACATTATCGTAATCCATCTCCCTTTTGAGCACACTTGAAAGGCTAGTAAAGCTAAAATTAAAAATAAATAATATAGAACAGCCATTCTTACTTTAATTCTTACCTGCCAAACCTTTTTTCAAAACCTTGTATATCCACCAACATCTGTTTAATCTTTGGCATTAAAAATGCTTCTGCAATTTTAATTACTAACATTTGAAAAATCAGTGACAAGGAACCAGACAGTTTAATTTACCCATGCATGCAAGTAGTGGGCAGCAACATGAATTTATTTCAAGCTTAATCCTAAGGGAAACATTTATATGAAGAAAAAAATCATAAATCTTAAATTACTGATATTTACTAGTGAGGCAAATCAATTTAAAAATGGTGAAAGAAATGCTGAAAAACATCTTGACTACTAGGAGGAATCCAAAGCAGTTTTCTTCAAAGATAAGCTCAACTATATATTTCAATTTTTAAAAATGGCTGAAAAACCACACTAGAATAATCTATAAAAGTTAAATTGCCAGGGGAAAAGCAGGGACAGCTGGGGCACGAGTCCCCACTCAGGGGTTGAAGGCAGAGACAAACACCACAGGCACCAAAGCCCCCACACCTTCACAGTGCCAGCAGTGCCAATCTGCCACAGGGGTGGCATTTTTGAAAACAGAGGAAATAGTATTTGCTGTGAGGACTAACAGATGAGCATAAAATTAATAATTAAGGTGGTACTGCCCACTCATATTTGTTTTAAAAACCACTGAGTGACCCACTGCAAGAGCAGGTTTGCACACTTAGCTCCATTTAATTTCATGTTTCCATATCTGTCCTTTTATCACAGTTGCTAATTACATCCTTGAGCATACTGCCAGCACAGTGTTTCTGCTCATCTCCTTTTGGCCAGGGACTGTTGCAGCAAATTCCATCACTTTTCTTGGGGATTTCTCCGTTGCCCAAAGATTCCTGCTGTCTCGTCCGGAACAGGCTTCCTCCAGACCTTGGGATAAAAGTGGGATAGTGAAGAAAAAAAAACAGGACCACTTGCAACAGAAGCAGAAGAAAACTTCTTGACAAGATGATCTCACTTCATTCAGAGGGAAAATGTTCCTAAAAAAAACAGGAAACCAATTTTTGCTGAAATGAGCCTTGGCAAAAGCCTTACATGAGAGATGTCTCGGAAATACAGACGCTCAGTGGTGAGCACTGCACTCACCAGGGCCTATTAATTTCTAACTACAGCCTCAGTTCTGCAGAAAACAACATTTCCTCGAAACGCCAATGCTAAAAAATAGATCATTTTGTGGATGATTTGGACTTGGCCAAACCCTGCAACACCTGGCTGGCTCAAATATTGAGTGTTTATCGTTTGGGGTTTTTGCCAATAAGATGCAATGCGAGCATTTTCTCAGCACATCTAATATGTGCTATTTCCATGAGACCCTTTTTTTTCAATGAAAATACAAAATAGATTAAAATAAAGCAGAAAAACAATTTCCTACGCTGGTTGAAAATCAGTGTGATCCTCGCTACTTACTGCAACAGTAAGGACAGATGTTCCAATTGTCTGGGAGGAACTTTGTGTGTGTTTTATTTTGTGTGAGGTTTCAGGTTCTAAGGGCTTTGTTTGCTTGTTCTTAAACAAGTTTTGCCCTAAAAGCTGATCTGGCTGGTTCCCTGTGGCAGCAGGGTACAGCACAAGATGGAGCTGTCTCTGTTAATCCCGTGGTGCCACTGCAGCTCAATCACGTTGTAGGACACAGACAAGAAATGTCATAACAATCCTCGGAGTCAGTTTATCAAAGAACCATTTAATCTAACATACATTAAACATCAGCTGCTGAACAGAAGTTCATACTAATTTCAACTTAATTGGAATCACAATGCAAATCCTCTACCTTGCTACAGGCTGCAAAAGGAAAGCTGCAGAGAAGTATGTTTGATTAACCAAATACACCACAGAAGAACCAATAAAAATGGGTCCTGCTCTGCCCAGAATTCTATGGAGGCAATGCCCTGCTGAAGATACCAAGTGCTGTAATTACCTGGCAGACAACAAAATTTGACTCAATAGACCATCATTCCCTTCAAGTTTTTACATATAACTGGGTAGTTTCCAGATAATTAGAATTAGGATTAAAGCAGACTGGAATATTTTCATCTGATGTCATCATGTTGCCATTTTATTTGGAGTTTTTTTCTAATTTAATGTGGAGCAAGTGCAGCATACCTCAAGGTCAGTTCACACAACTGGAATTCAAAGGGAAAAATCTAAAATGCTGTAGTGGCAATAAAAATTGAACACCGATCCACAATTTATTTAAGTAAAAGTTATTTCAGAAATAAAACCATATTTAATATCTCAACCTAATTATAAAACCAATGAATTAAGTGTATGAAATATGTCTGGAATTTCTCAAGGGTTCAATATTTCCTAGACTCTATATGAACAATCTCACTGGAAAATATTGCATATAACAGGTTAGAAGTGGCTGAGGAAAATCAGTCAAAGGTGTCTAATCACAGAATAACATCAAACTCAATCTATCCTTCATGCAGAGAAGTATAAAGGAAAAGACACCTGAACTGTATCGCTGCACATCCTGATCTATTGCACAAGTGAGAGGCCAATCAAATCAGACCTATATTAATTAATAATAAATAATAATGGGTGGGAGCTGGCCTATCAGGATTCACCTTAGAAAAATCCACATCTACCTAAACCAGACCATTCTCAGTTCCTTCTCCTGGACTGATGTGTGAGCACTGGGAACCAGCCTGGAGACACAGTGACCTGCAAGAGCAGCAGCACCAACCTCCTGCCACCCTCAATGGCTGACAAAACCTTTGAAAAGATTTTTAAAGACAAGATTCCAACAATAAGAAGGAATTTCCAGGCACGTGTTCAAAAGCTTCCATGGTGGTGGCGTTGAATTGTGATTTTAATGCCTGAGAGTTATTGCAAATCATTGCATTTCTGACTTGCGCTTATTTATGGTCAACTCCAAATCAATGAAAATCTTAGAGTTACACTGGCTGCTGTCTGAAAGAGCAGGAATAAAGATAAATAAAGTGAGTTTTATGGTGTATTAATAACTATGATCCAGTATTTAATCCCTTACAACCCAGTCACAAGCATAGCCACTGCTTTCCAGTATACTTGCCAAAGAAACTAAGTGTTAATAATAGGCTATTTCACTATTGCCTCTGGTTTAAACCATTGCTGGAAGGCAGTAGGAAGCTTTTAATTTTTTTTTTTTCTTTTCACAAATTATAAAATCTGCAAATTATTAGAGTGCAAATTAACAAGTTTCTACTGTGTATAGTTTATGTATATTTAAATCCTACTTTATTGGCTCTTAATTAAATACATATAAGGAACCTCAGTTTGAAACACTACCACACTCTCCTAATCCCTTCATTATTTTCTCTACACAGTCCTATTCTGATTTCCCATTTCAAATTATTTTCTGTGTAAGCATTTTAAAACTAGCTTTTACTATTTCTGCTTTCTAATTGCAAGCACTCTAAGATATTAATTTATCCTAACAGAGCCCCCTTCTTTGCAAGTACCATTTCTAAACACGAGACCAAGGTGAAAGGCATAAAGGCCTTGCTATAAACCATTAAAGAAACTTGCATCAGAAGCAGAAAAGAGGTCAGATGAGAAGGGAGTTGATGGACTCTGTTTGGACAAGGAAATGAGTTTCTTAGATATAAAAATGATTTTCAAAACAGTGATAAACTCTATGTATAATTTAGTTCAAGTTCAACAGACACCTTTCGCTGAAGAAAAACAATGAAGTGAAAGGCTCAGCAATGCCATAATCATTATTTCTGAAACACCTGCATTCTTTCAGGCTAGGCTGACAAACAGATGTTGGCCTTCCCACACTGTGCCCTGATTGCCCAGGCACTCCAAGGGCAGCTCTAAGCAGGGCTGTAGTCTGTGCCAGGATGCACATTGTGCTATTCCTTCTCTTTCTGAGGATTTACTTGGCATGGCAACACTTAAATTACTGAGCCAGAGGCAGAACCAGGTGATGGACACACATCATTCCCTTACTCCACTTGCAACTGTCCCTTCAGATCTTCTAGAAAAATGCTCATGTGCATCACCTCCTAAAAAAATAACATGCTTTTGCCAGTCCATTTGTTTTGTCAAAAATGGAGCATGAGGAGCTGCTCCAGCAGCTATGAAAGGGGTTTAATGTCCAGGCAAGGCAAAGGGAGCAGCAGGAAACAATAATAATTTCACCCAGCTGAGCTGCAACTGCAGGAGGATGATTGAGGATGTTCAAGGATGCTCACCTGCAGCTCAGGTACCAGCGCAGAGGTCAGCATCCAAGGGAGTGTGCTCAGAGATACACACTCCACTTGCAGGGCCTTGCCCTTATGGATGTATATTTTTATTTCCTGAAATAACAACAGCTAAGTTTGGCAAATCTGGACGTCACAACCTTTTCTTTCTTGCCTTTCTTGGAACTGTTTGTTAAGCTGGAGAAGATAAGTTATTTCATGAATAAAAGCATTCTTCTGTTCCTAAATTATCTATAAACAGACTGATTTTTATAAACTCATGGATTATTCATGCATAAAAATCCTGTATTCAAATATATTACTGCCTACAGTCTGTTTGTTTACTACATGCTGCTCTTACAGCTTCAACTATTTATGTCATACTCGATTGTAAATCACATGGTATTGTTTCTGATCCAGAGCTGCATGAATGAAAATGCTATAAAGGAGAAGAAAAATGAGACTTTACACTGAAGATGAAGCATTTTTGGAAGCCACCTTTCAGGGAAACCATACACTTAGAGTCTCTTATGTGTAAATATAACTCAAGAGAAACACTAACGTAGAGTAAAAAATCTTCAATCATTCCAGCAGCATAATATTTAAATTTTTGCAGTACTCATGTAAGTCCAACTATTTTGCTTCTGTATTACAGCGAACGCATATGTTGAAGGAAGTACAGTAAAACCTTGGTCCCTGGAGCTCAAACTTAAATCCTTTACACACAACAAAAGGAAAATGGAGACTGAAATGGGGAAACTGCAATCTGTTCTTGGTTTGCAGAAGCTTCTGTTCAATTCATTTACTGAACAGCAAATCCTCTGCACTACAGCATTAATGAGAATAGATACAGAAAGCTTTCAAACTTAAACAAAGAAATGGCTGCTACTTTAGGGTATTTTCAAGCATTTCCCAGAGATTAACGTATGAGGCAGATGCTCGAATACCAGCACACAATACTTTAATTTAGTTCAGCATCTCTGCAGGCAGTGGCTTCTCCATTACGGCTGGTTCCCAGAACACAAGAGAATGTTATTGCAGGGCACTTTTAGATTAAAATCCCCAAATAAGCTGTTAGACTTTACACACATCAATCTTTTGTAAATACAATAAGGCAGATTTAATTGGTTTTACTTTCATTTTATAACAAATGTTGCTATCTATTATATAAGGAAGCTATTTTTAAAAAGACCCATGGAAAGGATTAGAAAGCAATTCCATAAGCGATAAAATAGGGGCAGAGAGTTATTATGGAGGAATGTCAGCAAGTGCATAGCTAAGGTTGTTTACTCAATGCCAAATAATCATCTTTGGAAGTTGAAATAATAAACTTAAATAGTTTCAAATTAAGTCCTGCAAGAAATGGATGAGTTATTGAAGCGGTAGAGGAAATTGGAAAAAAAAAAACCCACCACATAAAACGAACCCACAGAACAAATATTAACATGAAGACAATGAATGTTTTATCTAAAAGAGTGAGGATGAATAATGTCTGGCTAATAATGACTGATCTGCAAAGCTCAGAATGGAAAGCAGCTTCATGGAAACTGAGGTGTTTGAACACATGGTCTCAGTTTGAATCCCGGTCAAGCCTGAAAAAAATATTTTACAAGCTGGTCTTCTGTTGATTTTCTGTGACCAACACTTCAGAGTTATGGATTTCTAGAGTTAGAAAGGGTGCCTGACTACGTGGATGAGTGAACATGGAGAACATTAAATCTTATTTACAGCTGTGCAATTATTCAAGGCTATTTTCCAGTTTTATCCTGTTGCCCTGCTAATGCTCAATACGGTATCTATTTGTAACAATGCCCACACATAAAAATACTTCAGTTCAAAGCCTCAAGCACTTCAGCTAAGGAAGAAGGTCGGTACCTCTGAGTGACCTGTCCTTTTCCCCAGAGGACCAAACAACACACAGGCAGAGAGATGTATTCAGCTGCTGGGCTGCATTTTTGTCAGAAGGGTTTTAACCTTTTCCTGGGCAAAACAACAGACAGCAAAGTCAGTTACAATCTCTGAGAACCCTATCAAGAAATAAGGTATTAATTAAAAAAAATAAACACTAAAAAGCCAATCGAAAAACCCCAAAAACCTGTGTTAAAAACAAAACCATATTATAATTGTATATATTTATATTTATCAACACCTTTCTACCAGATGGTTTCCAAGATCTCTGGCAGGACTGCTGCTCAGGTCCAGAAAGGGCATGCAAATGACAGGACCTGAAAATCTGAGCTTTTACTTCAGTAAAGAAGTCTCCATAAAGTCCTGTTTCACCTAATTACAGATGTCAGGCCCAATGTGGAACAAATTAACATAGCTCTGCAACTTATAGGACAGCTGACCTTGCAGTGACCTAGCAGAGTGAGAGAGTTTCAAGAGTGACGTTTTCTGCAGATATCCACAAAAAATAAGTTAAATTCAGAATGTTTCATTTACCCCTGTCTATTCCATATCTGAAATCCTCACAGTATTTTTTTTATTGTTCACCTCCTGAGGGGTAACATAACTCTTGCTCTGACTTCTGTGTCTCTGGCACGTTCCTCTCCCCAGCCAAATGGGTTTCCTCCTCCTTCTCTTTCTTGCAGAGCTTACAAAGATGTCTGTGCACACTCTCCCTGCCTCTTTGGCAGTTCTGCTGGCTCTAATTTCCATCGCAGGAAACTCATCTCGCTAATAAATCAAAGAGCAATGGAAGAAGTGACTCATCACCTTCCTGTAAGTGGTTAAAATAAAAATGGACTATGGTCATTTCTGTGGTTTCCACTCTTCTTTTCTTTAAGCTCTACTCCCCCCACCCTCCTGCTGTAGATTTTATCATATCACTGAGCTATTTTCAGCTTTTAGTGCAACATATTAGATCTTCTCTGCTTGCCTTTGTATTGCCATTTGATCCTGCTTTCCCCTCTTATGTGCAGCATTCATGGGCCTTCTGTGTCATTAAAGTCTCCTCCTTTATTACTGTCTCACCAGGGGTCACATCATGGAAGGGAATATCACCTGGAATATCCCTCTTTTTTTCTGATTACCAGATGTGGAAGTTTTATGCAATAAAACCCAAGCATCCCCAATATATACTGAATTTCTTTCCAGCCTTATGGCAGGACTGCATGTCTCCAAATGTGAGCCTAGCACCTCCAAAGTGCACTTTGGGCACAAGAATCCATAGCAAACCATGCATTACATGTGGGTACACATACATGCCATGATCAAACCACCCCACAGCTCCAGAAAGCTGGTGTTGGTCCCATTACAGGAGCAGGATTGCAGCATCCAGCCTTTGAGGGCACCCAGAAAAGGTTGAACAGCACAATAGCTCTGAAAATAGAGTTCTATTTAGGAAAAAATAACTTCCAGCTTTAAAACAGAAAGCGATTTTTTTTTTCCTCTTTCAAATACACAAACCAGCAGATTTCACAAACCTTCGTGATCCTTATTGACAATGCAGACCCCTGAGCTGCTTCACTATTTAATGGCTCCAAATTCTCTCAGAGTTGAGCTTTGCTACTACAGTACCATCTGCTAGTGCAGATATGCCACACAAATTCCTCAGGAAATTAGCAGAGCTGCTTCCAAGCACAAAGCTCTGTGCTGGAGGATTCCCATGCAGAGTGCTCTGAACTTGCAGCGAGCTGCCTAATGCACTCTCTCATGGTCAGGCTCTGAACAGGAACACCATTAGGTCACTTCCAGAACCTAGATCCTGTGTTAAAGCATAACCACACAAAACTCCAGCATATAAAAGCAAGTTTACAACAGCACAGTGAATATTTTCTGCTTGTTTGCTTTTACTGAACTGGGATCAGTATTCTGAAGTCGAAGCACGATGTGCACGGAAGCCAAGCCAGGCAGAAGAGACGTTCTTAACAATAGAAGTTGTGGCCCAATCCTTAATTCTTCTTGGCTCTGCCTTCCAGGAAAGTGAAATGGATCCATCCAGCCAAGGTTTCAGCTCATCTTAGCCAGGACATTGCTGCCCATATCTGTTTCCAAACCAAGACAGCTGCACTGCCCATCGCGGTCTCGAGGGACACCAGGGTCTCCAGGGGCCAGAAAACAGCGTGGAGCTTAGGCCTGGAACTGAACTTGGTGCCATGGGACTGACTTGCATCCCCAAAGCCAAGGACACACAAAAGCAGCATGAAAATGTTCCTGTGTCCTTCCTCACCAGCTCTCTTCAGCCACGGACCTGTCTCTCCTGCTCCATCCAGGTGCTCTTTGCTTTGGAGGTTTAGCCAGCCCTCTAACATTTCTTTGATTTGGGTGTTTAAAAGAATCGTTTAACATTCTTTCCCACCTTCCTAGATTTGTGTGGTTCATATTATTTATCTTTTCCCCTTGATTAGCCAGCTGAAAAATCAATAGCAGTGTGTTTTATCACAGTTTCAGAGGAGCCCTCTGTTGTGCTACGCTGCTATTTTAGGAACTAGAGCAGTTTGTGAATCTATGTAAGTAGTTTGGCAAGCTGCTCTTTCTGCTATTGCCCTCCCTTTTGCTTTGGACACAACACAGAAATCTTTCTGTGCCTCTGCATGGTGAAAATTGATATAAAACAGCTTTGGTCATTTTTATACACTTTTTTTTTTCCTGCTAAGAAAGTTAATACCATGGAAAAAACTGGTCAGGAGGATCAAATGTTTATGCAGGACGTCATGCTGCTTTGGTGTGCCAGCTCTCCAAGAGTCTATAAGGAAGCCAGCCAGACAGGCTCTGAAGGCTGCACCCTGACCCCAGTGACCTTTTAATTTTTCAAAGTTTATCTAGCCCCATCCCAGCAGTACTTGCACTGAAACCAATCCCTCTGCTCCTGGATTTTTGGCAGAAGGTGACTTCCTTCATATGGAAAAGTGTTTAATACCAATTTAATGGTCTGTCTAGCCACTGTAAGCCCCCAACCCCCTCCCTGAGTCTCCCACTGGCAAGAAACTGTGAAATAATATGCTTGAAATAGCCCCAATTCTTCTCCTCAGTGTGATAGTTGTTTTTCTAATAAGCAATTTTTTGAAAAAGCCATAGAGGAGAAACTATTAGCTACAGAGTTGAATGACATCTTTAATAAATTCCTTTCCATGTATATAAAATTTAATTTTTTTCATTAAAAAATTTTGGTTTTTTCATTATTTCTTCTCTTATACATTTGCACAGTCAAGAAAGGGCCCCAGCAGAACCCAAAAGGTTTCTATTCAGACTTGCTAGCACCAGAAAAGCAAAGCACATTTATGCAAATCCACTTCTCTGCCAAAAAAAAAANAAAAAAAAAAAAAAAAGTCTAAGTAACAAGTTTATCTTGGTTGTAAAAAGAAAGACTTTGCCACAATGCCAACAAAAAAATCCTTACAAAGAACATAATAAAAAGGAAATTGGGAGATGCCATAATTTTCCTAAAGCAACCAGTTTGTTGCTGTAAGAAACGTCCTGGTTCAAAGGAAGCTGCAACAGTCCTTTGAGATGAAGGAAAATCTGAAACTTCACAGCAGGGTCGCTGTGTCGGGGGAAAAAGTGCAGCCTCAGACCTCGCCCAGTGCCAGGATGGGGAGAGCAGAACAGCAGCCCAGAACCATGGGTAGATGCAAGGAGCTGGCTTGGGGTGAGCCTCAGCATCCTTTTAGTCGAGGCATCACACGGGAACAACCCGACCTTCTGCTCTCCAGGGATGCAGGAACCAAAGCTGTGCCACCCCTGGTTTCAATTGCCTTCCAGGTTTGAAAAAGCAGCCCAGCCCCCAGGTGTTCACTCCTCCAGAGGTGATAGCTGGGAATATCAGCAACGTCCTGTGCCTTGAGAAATGTGGAAGTCCATCTGAGGAAACATGAAGGAGCTGCCTGCAGTCCACACAAACTCCCGTTTGGACTTAAACCACTGGATTTTGCTGGAAGAGGGAGGTACGTTTAGGCAGGAACAATGAACAAACCCCCACAGTTTAAAGGCAAGGAGCTGCCCCACGTTGTGCTGAAGGGCTGCAGGGCAATATTTTGGCTGTGGCTGTGAGGGATTCGATGACAGGGTCATCTGCCTTATCTCTTTGGAGCAACACAACACACAGGAAATTATGGAAGGGATGAAAACATTCGTATGGGTTCAGTTTATAGCATTATTTCAGTTAGACTTTTCTTGAGTGAGTAACAACGCCTAACTGAAAATCTAATCTAGAGTGACTGCTGTTTTTTCTCTCTCTAGAAACACATGTTCTAACAATCTCAAAAGTCAGAGAATCTGGCACTGCCAGTCAAATAACAGCAAGGGAAGTACTAAGCAGGATCAGACACAAAGGTTCACAATTCCCATCATCTCCAATACTGACACTCCGCAAACATCCACAGCATCATCCTGCAGCTGAAAAAGTCCCATGTCATTAACAATACCAAACAGTTGCACTCCAAAATATTATGATTTTGTGTCATTTTTGGATCTCTTTGGGAGTGGTCAAGGAGAAGTACCATGTCAGCCTGTTCCACAGCAGCCCCAGGGCTGATGTCCAGCCCACTGGACTCTGGTCTGAACCCCAAACTCAGCTTGAGACCCAGTGATCAAAAGAAATGTTTTCTTTCATGTGGCTGCTGATGCCTTCTCCCAGCCACCTAGAAACAGAGACTGGACAAGAGTAAGGGGATAAAGGTAGGTATTTATTTGAAGGCCTTCAAGGTACACCCTGGGGAGCCAGAGGCTGCGTCCATAAAATGGACCCCAAGATGGACCACAGGTCACGAGTTCTTTACACTGTTATAGGTTTGGTCCATTTGCATATCAGCATAAATTCACCAATTAAAACTTTAGCTCTCCTCAATTTCTCTGCCTCTTTCACGATCCCAGTTTACACCTTTTGGGCCTAGGCCAGCCCGAGTGTCCTTGAACAGCTCAGAGCAGCTTTGTTGTGTCTGTCTGGCCTAAGAGAGCAGCTAACGAGCTACAAGAAACTTTAGAGTTACACACTAGGCAGTACAGGATTTGAAATATATATAGAAATTAAAACCTAAGGCATCACTGCCAGAGATGAACACTTTCAAAAGTCAAGAAATGAGCAAGGTGGGAAAGGGAGGAGAACATGAAGAAATGCAAAGATCAGGTGGAGTTTTCCTGGACTTTTGGATATCTCCACGGGACATGTTCTGCACACACCTGCCAGTCTTCCCTCTAAGATCCACTGCTCTGTCTCCTGGTCTAGAGCTTTCAAGCAGTGCCAACACCTACCTTGCAGGAAGAGGCTCAGACTTTTTATTTCTTTGGCAACAAACAATATGCTCATCCCTAATTCCTTTCCTAAATACCACTTGGTGGCACAGCCTTGGAACTATGTCAGTCTCAACACACAATATGTGCTGTCAAACTGAGCACAGCTCACACGCTCTGTAACCACACAGAAACTAAAGAGATGAGTGAGGGACCTCTTCAGGAAAATGGCTGCAAACAATCAAAGAAAATAAAGGTTTCTGCAGAAAAACGCAGGTTATGATGCACCATGATGATGCAAATTTGGATATCCAAGATGTAAAAATGCCCAATCAAAAAACGCCCAATCAGCTCTAGTTGTGCAATTGCAGTTTTTTGCAATTTCTCTAAATCCATCACATTGGGAAATTAATGAAATAGGAGGAAGAGGGTGAAACATTTTGCTTAGGCGTGGTTTGGAAGTTTATAGAGAATATATGTAGTTAGGTATTCTATGTTTGCTTAATACTTCTGAGCTGTGGTTATGGTGTTATGCAATCATAACTGCTCTGCTTGCTTCTTTGGGGTCCTAGCCTACCATTTAGCTTCAAACAGTTCAGCCGTACAGTTTCCCCCACTCCCATCCTTTCACTGTTAAGTGCTTTTTTCTTACCCCCAGAGATCAAAGAGATGTTTTTGTGGCTGGCTGTTCCAGCCACATTCCCGCTCCCTCCTCTCTTCCTTCCTTCCTCTGCCCTCGCTGCAGCACATCACCAGCAGCCCCAGGCATTAATCACTCACACGCTCGCAGCAGCCACGTTCAGATGAACTCATGGAGCCAATATCCTGCTCTGGACACTACCCTGTGCTTCAACAGCTCCCTGGCTCTCACTTGCAGTGCAATGAATTCACAATTTCTGTCTGGCTGTTTGTCTAATTTTAAGGTCTGATTTTGATTCTGAGTCAAATCAAGTACATTCGAGTGTTTGATAGAGACTGTGAGTCTAGTAGGTAAGTGATAATTTAGGGAAAAGACTCCAGATTGCTGCTTTCCTGGACTCTGCTGCCACCTCATTCCCACATTGACAAGGCTAAAGTTACACATTTGATTGGAGCAGGGCAACAGCTTTATTTTCCAAACCAGAGAATCTGGGTCAGCTGAGGAATAAGAGGACAGACTTCATTTTACAGGGACATCAAATCTAAAAACCACTACTCGGAGCAGACTATCCTCCCACTAGGCTAATTTAGGTTAAGTTTTACCAAACACTAAAATAAATGAGCTACAGCTCTTTTTCCTGGCATGATGGTGGGTAATGGTCAAGTGAGAGCTTGGATCAAGCCCAGTTACAGCAGATCATGACAGATCTCACCTATTGCTTATTTCTTTTTATCCCATCAGCAGACTTGCACATTATTAGAAGTTTCCAACAAAACAGGTTTGCACACTTAAAGGTTTCCTCACAAGCATCTGTTTTTCAT
The DNA here is from genome assembly GCA_013397175.1 of Platysteira castanea. Lineage (NCBI taxonomy): Eukaryota > Metazoa > Chordata > Aves > Passeriformes > Platysteira > Platysteira castanea. Next base: position 3,687,046 of record VYXC01007095.1, read on the forward strand.
TCATTAATATACAGACACTCTCTGCATTGTTTTGCCTACGAGGTCATACAGTCAAAAAGGAATTCATAGTCAAAGCAAAACCTGTATTGATATTTTTCTGCCTTTTAGGGCAGGTTGCATGATTTTTTTCAAAGGTATCATTAAATATTACTTGTGAACCATTCCATAAATGATCCTTGCATGGTGCATTGCAGCATTTAATATCCAAATTCCCAGTTAGTCTGGCTGGGCTCTCAGGTGCATGGTATGTTATGGGCTTCCCCACAGGATAAGCAGAACCTTCCTCTCCACTGTGATTATTCATAACTATATATTTCAAATTTACTGTCACAAATACATCTGTCATATAACAAAGTTGAAATTGTTGTCAAGGTAAACAGCCCTGTCATGACCTTCCCTTGCATTTATTTATACAAAATAAATTTGGAGAAACGAAAAAAACAAACAGAGTCAAATAGAGTTAACACATATTGTAAATCTCAGAATATTGTTTTTTCTGCTTTGCAATAAAAATACTAAAAAATACAGTGTGTATGAAGCCAAGGATAAATAACTCAAAATATTATGAATAAATCAGCAACTGAGTGTATATAAACATCACCTCTCAATCCGTGTGGAGAATACATGAGGCATACTGAGAATGCTCAGCCACTTCCATAGGAAGTCCCCCAATTCCTGCTTCAGGATTTTTCATTCTACAGCTCATGTGGATGGCACTGTCCTGCTCTTCAGCTTGCTTGAAATTGTTTACAGTGTATTATTACTTCACTGCTAATAAAGGACACAGTACAAGAGCCCTGCCAAACAGTATTTTTGGTAGGGCAGAATGAGCCTTAATTCCAAACACATAAACAGAAGGAAAAAAAAATTATTGTCAAGGAACGGGGTTATTTCCCCAAAGGAACATCTGTTCCTAGCACATCTCATGAAAATACATACAATAAACCATAAGTCCAAAACAGAACCTGCATTCAAACACTGCCCAACAGAAGTCTGTGATCCCTGGAAAACCTCTTTTAAATCCCCAGCAACCCGTAGGCTCGAGGAGAACCATTTCCTCTGTATACACTGCAGCCCTTCAGAACTGCAGCCATTTGGCAGAGAGTTTACAAAGCCACAAAAGGATGGGAATTAGCCATGTCAGCATCTTCCCTAGCTGCAGAATGTAGCTCAATCCCTCACCCTGCCAAAAATCAGTTGTAAAAGCCAGCGTGACAGCCTGGAGGAAGGTAATCCTGGCCAGCTGTTTCCAGCTGGAGCCAACCACACCAGCAGCACTCAGCAAGCACCAACACGCAGCAGCTAAAGAGCTACCTGAGAAGTGGGGAAGGTGAACTCTGATTCCAGGATCAATAAAGTGCCTCCAGGATGCTGGCAAAGCTCAGCTCACTTCAGCCAGCTGATCCAACAGAGATTTCTGCAGTGTGCCAACCGCAGGTTATTAAAGGACCTCAGTACCAGGAATGAGAAATTCTCACTAATCCACCACCTTTGGACAGTGCTGAAAAAGCCTAACTTTTTGCAGAACTGCTAACCAGGGTATCAGAAATATAAACATATTTCAAACCTTGATTAAAAATGAGGTCTTATTATTAGGCAGGCAAAAAAGCAGGGTTTTCCCCTTCTCTTCAGTGTGTCTCAGCTGCTGCCTGCCCACGTGTCATGAGGCTCATGAGAGAAGTTCTGACTGAGGCACAACAATTCACCAACAGCTCACACCATGTTCAATTAAACCTGGGGGAGCTGAGGCCAAACAACCTGTCTTGTCTTCCCACTGCTTTTGCTGATAGTAAATTTAGGGATGTCAGATCTGTTCTTACTTGTTCATCTTAGCTTCCTCCTTCACACGTACTGAAACAACAAAAGGGTTCTCTAACATATGTGTAGAAATGATGAAGGTTTACAGCTGTCATCTAAGTATTTTTATTGAAATGGTAATTAATTGTTTCTAAGAGCTTGGCTTTACTACAAAGATAGCAAGTCAGAATAAGGGTATTAGGTTTCCTCTGTTATCAATCAGTAATTTCTATTCTAATGCTGAAAAATGTGCCTTTGAGGCACCCTCTCCTCCTGCTGCTGTTTTGCTCAAGGGAAAAAGTGATGATTTTTCTTGTGTTATACTCCATTACACCACACAGCTTCAGCTACATGCTCCTGCTATACTAAATGCACCATTCTGCTCATCTACACAGATAACTAAATTTAATTACATTAATAATTGTTGTGGTTTAGCACGTTGCCAAAATTTACCTCCTAGCTTGTTAGGCCTACAATTTAATTAGCGGCAGTGAATTTTAAATGAACGATGTTATCTAAACAATTATTTGGGGAGGTTTGCTGTTGTTGTTTCTGCACCACCTAAACAAAATAAACAAAATAAACTGTTTTCCTCACTGGACTAGTGAGGACTGAACCTGTAGTGCAGACACTTGTGGCATAAGGAAGAGATTCCTTTGGATCCACTGGCATGAGTTTTGAGGGTCAGATACAGTACAGTAATTTCACTAAGTGCCAGGATTCCTGGAAGTTTAGTCTTATCTGATTTGCAGTAAATCCACAGTGGTCCTTATACCTCAGATAAAGTTCTGGCTGAACCTATATTTCCAATATTCACACTCACCTTGAGCTTTTTATTTCTGATACACAACAGACAGAAGCCTCTGTCAGATTCTTCCCTTCCTGACACGAGCAACTCCAAATCTCCTTCATTCATTTGAATTCAAACCAAATCCTCTTTATCTCCGACATAAAGATGATAATGCATGCTTGTCATTCTCTTGTAATCAACACAACCTTAAGCTTAAGCAAAGTCTGAGTTTAGCCAGCTGATACTCACTAAATTCCTCTACATTTATTTTAACTCTATTAGCCATATTCCATGAATGTCACCCATAAATTTCAACCACCAGGAAAAAAAAGCTACCAAAAAACCCTTGAAAATTAACATCAACCCCACAATGTTTCTTAGCCTCATCAGTCCCCCAGGTGGGTATTTTATTGTTGTTGTTCATGAGGTGGGTTATTTGTGGTGGTTTTTGTTTGGTTGGCTGGGTTTGGGTTGTTTTTTTGTTTGTTCCTTTGGTTGGTTTTGGGGGTGCTTTGGGGGGTGGGAGAGGGGTACCTCTGTTGTATCTTACAGGTCTATGAATTACTTATGTCACCTTTCACAGGTTAAAAGACACATGTTCAAAAATGTCTCCTAATCATCCTTACAATACTAAATGATGCTTATGGATGTTTTCAGTTTTGCAGAGTGAATGGTCTAGAGAATCAATAAAGCAATCCACCACAAAGCCTAATTAACTCTCTCTCTCATAACTGCACTTACAAGAACATCCATGCTTGAGAGAAATGAAACTAAACAAATCGGCCTAAAACATTTACACCCAAATACTGAGCTACAGTAAAGCGCAGAAAGATTCTTCTGGATACAGAAAAGAAATAGATTACAAATTGCTCACTGCACTTAAAAAGGAACTATTATTGGAAAACACATAAAGCTCTCCCCCCGTGTGTGCAGGTGACACATGCCTGAACCAGAGAGGTGACGTCTCTCCTGCAACCGAGCTCGTTTGATTCCTGCAGTGAGAATTCAGTTTGTTTCTCAAAGTGAGACTTCAGAAGTAATAAAAGGAAGCACAACAAATGTCCTTTGCCAGCAGAACAGTGGTGATTTCTCACTCTGCCAACATCACATTAGCTGATATTACTCCAAGTGGCTTTTCAGTTCTCCTTGGCATTGCTGCACGCCTGACAATAGCAACAGAGCAGAGAACAGAGCCTGGAGCTGATCTATTTGCCAACTCATCTCACTCAAGCCAAAAGGAGGAATGCTCACCAAATTAACATCTTGCTTTGCTTCAGCTTCAAGTGGTCTGTCATTTCTGGGGGCATTTGAAAGAATCTATGCAACTTCCCAGTGGCTGCTGGAGAGCATTTCCCCTGTGCTTTTTGCATGACATCTCACTGTAACCTGTGCAACAAAGCTGCCTGGATTGCTAAATTAAACAATGAAAAGGATGTTGAACATCTGGAAGGCTGCAGGCCTGGCAGAGGGTTGGCACATTTTACACTTCAAGATAATGGCCTGCAGTTTTATGTGCTTTCTGATGGCCATGACCTGATTGCTGAAGGCAGAAATACACCATCACCCACCACGCCTCATCAGCTGAGAATTACTCAGGAAGAACTTCTTCAGATAAACATGATTTATTGATCAATTAAAAGGGAAAATAGCCTCCCAATTTTTACGTTTGAATTCAACAACTCATTTCTTAGTAGTGAACATTTAATAATAATGATGAATATATGAGGTTCCACAGAAATCCCATTTTCAGGAACAAATCTCAGTTTGTTTTGAAATTGGTCTTTCAAAATCTCAAAAGGTCTATCTCAAAAGCTGGATAACCAAACACTATTAGATGGTTTTGAAATATTTTTTTCCATTTTGTGATCACATTGATAAATAATTGCATCTAATTGATCTCACAGTGTAAACAAAAGGTTCTTTAGTAAAACAAGTCTCAAATCAAAACAGATCAGAAGTGTCCTTATAAAATTAAAACACATCAGACTATTAACTTCTAGTGGCTATGAAAAGAATGGTAACTGACTAACAAAAAAAAGGCTGAAATTAAATGTGTCTGAATAATTTACATGTTAGATTCTGAGAATTTATTTGAGCTAGAACTTGTGTAAAAAACTGAAGGTATGCAAAACCACTTGGGTACCAACTGCAGGGTGAGTTTCAAACAGGGCTCTGAAAAATAACATTACTGGGAAGAATGATTGCCTCAGGCATACCACGGAAGACAGAGAAAAGGTAACCCACAAATCAGTAAATCTCCCTATAAGGCCAGCTCCAGGCTCTATATCCAACTCCTACACTGTTCTTGAGAAGGAAGGCAGGTTTATATGGAATCACGCTCACTGTACAGCATCTCACGAGCTTATCCCAGGACATGTGCTCCAAAAAGATCAGCGCCACCCAATAAACGTACAGCTATGGGTACTAAAGCCCATCCTTTGCCATAAAAGCTCACCTCAAACAAAATGCACTGAAAGGAACTACAAATTTAAACCCAGATAAACCTCCAAATTCAATCTCGCTTTCCTTTCTAGCACACTTTAAAACCGTGTGTTGAATGTTCTTGGAATCCAGATGAACAAACACAGACAGGAAATCCAAATCTTGCATCTTTGCACAGTCTTAAGTTCATTTACCAACATACAAAATTACACAAAGGTTTCTCACTGTGCTGCACCACACTGCACCATCAACTCCTGAAATATTTAGGAAAATATTCCATATAAAATTCAGGTTAAGCAGCTACAACTCTCATCTAATTAAAGGAGTTTCTTCTGTTTCAAAAACCAAGGTCTGTGTTGTTGGAATAAATTTTCCATATGCTCATTAATATAAATTAATATTTCATTGTTTTCAGTGTGCCATTTACCTCATGAGGTTAAAAAAAAAATTACCAGCACACTATTTAATTAACAAATTCTCATTATTTGTGCCTTGTCTAAAATGAAAGTAAAGCCGACGTAATGAGATCCAGCCACTGTTCACTCCACTTTGCAGATTTTGTGGAAACCATTTTTATACTCATTCCTACATCCCGTGGTGACAGTGCAGAGCTCAGAGATGCACAGGTGAGGTGCCACTGCCAATGTCCCCAGCAGTGATGCAGGGCAAAACTGGTGTTCCAGAGTTTCTCTGTAAAGGCAGAACAAAGAGGTGGTTTTGTCTGTGTACTGCTTAATTAGAATTGGCTCTCCCTGGGGAAAGTACAATCCCTGACACTTCACCTGAAGGCAAATTCCAGGATCCTGTACGGAAAAGCTCATCGGGGGAAATGAGGCACATCCTGTTTACTTTTCAGCTCACTTAGCTCATTTACAGCCACGGGCACAGACAGCTCACCAAATTTGGGGTATTTTATGCATTCTTGCAGTACAGGTTTGTTGCCATATTAGTTAATAATTTCGGGGTTGAGTTTTGTTTATTTGGTTGTTATTTGGTGTTGGGTGTTCTGTGTTTTCCTCCTTTGATAGATTTGGTTGGGTGGTTTGAGGGGTTTTTTGCAATTTAATGCCTATGCTTTTTAAGTAAGTTACTGTCTCAAAAGGATATTTGACTGTTATTCAAACAGATCCAGTGAGGAGCTCGAAGGAGTGCAGTGGATGTTATGATGCAGTCCTTTTTCTAATGTCCCTCTAGATACCACTGACAATAAAAGCCCTGCTTGTAGCAAGAATTCCAGCTTTGTTTGTTTTTTAATAATGATCACACTCTTTTTCCCCCTCCCACCATTTCCTGAAGAGGAATGAGCAATTTACATCACATTTTTTTCAGTGCAACAAATCTTGGTTATGTTCCACTTCAAAGTCAATGCGTAGCCCAATATCTGACACACACACAAAAAAAACAACATAAGAGAAAGATGGTTTATTGTGTCTTTTTTCCTAAAGCAGTCGTCCCCTTAACAAGTCCTTCTTGATCTGAATGCAGGCAAAAACCCCAAACAAAAACCCTTTTAAAAATGAAAACCTAGCAAAAAAGGCAATCTTTAATTAGCACTGCAGAACTAATGCTCAGTATTTGAGCACCAGCAATTTAGAGTGTGGCTATACCTCAATCCCCTACCTTTCCCCTTCTTGTAGCCCTTCTGCTCTAATGAAACTTGTACAATTACAGAGCTGACCAGAGTCACCATTCTGCTTTTATCCAGCACAAATGAATTATGCAGCCGGAATCCCTTCCCCAGCCCCGATGACAGAACTGCTGCACTGAATCCAGCCTTGCCTGGCAGCCCTGGGGAATGCACTGCCTGCACCAGGGCCACTGACAGCTGCCAGCAGTGCTGGGAGTAACACGTCCCACAAACTGCTGAATAAATCCATTCCATAATCCCGGACCGTGTAAATTTTTCCTCAAAGCTGAATGAAAAGATGCTTTGCTTTCCCTTCCCATTAAGTTTCATTTTGCTGAGGCCCACAGCACACGCACCACAGTCTCGTCAACAGCTGTTTTTCCTTCTAAGCTTGCCCTGTCACTTAGGGATTTGAATTTTTGCTGATAAAGTGTAATAGAAGCTGCTTCCTGTTACACCACAGCGAAGCAGATGTTTTAAAAATCGTGGTAGCCCTAAAGCTGGTCTCCGTAGCAAAATCTGTCTCAGGCTAACTTTCCTTCTGTCACAAAACCAGACATTATATTTGTTTTCCTGCTGGTTGATTGAAGTAGGTATCAAATAAACATTTTAACTAAGATTTCTTTTTTGGATGAGCAGGGAGTCACAGAAAGCAGCGGTGTGAGAAGGAAAATACAAAGATGCATCTCAAAGAAACTGGGAGGAGAAGGTGCTCAAGTAGTCCCTGAGCTCACCTCACTACTCCCAGGCACAGGCATCAGCACCTTTGGCTCTCTTGGTGTCTGTCAAACCCAGTACTACAAAGCTGAAGTGATTCAACAGCAGCCCTAAGCAAGCTATTCCAGTCACAAATTATCCTGAACAATGGCAAATTCCCCTCCTATCTAACTCCTAATCTCTTTTACTTTAATTTAAGCTCATCAGTTCTTGTCCTGTCCCAAGGAGACATGAAAAACCAGATTATTCTCTTCCTCCAAACAACAGCTTTTTGCCTACATCTTCTCAGCCATCTTCACCTCCAGACTACACAAAACAAATGCTTTCAGTGTGCTTTCATAGCATTTTCTTTCATCATCTTCATTGTTTGCCTCTGGTCCCTCTCCATCTGACGTGTACCTGCTTTGCTCTGTGGCATCCACAGCTGGACAGGCAGCCCAGCTGACACAGAGCCACCAGGCACAGGGAGAGGCTTTCCTCCTGTATTTAACATTTAACAATGCTTTTGAAACTCAGATCTTTGCAGATGATGCTCCTGGGTTTTTTTTCCTTGTAGTTTCCATTTTGACACAGAGAGTTCAGGGTTGGAGGACAGCTGAACCAGTGAGATTGGGTTAGATCCTCACTGAATGTTCCTGCTCTCACTGCAGATCCAAGTAACTTGTGGACCTCACTGTCAGTGCTCTAAGTTTTAGGATCTGAGAAATCTCCAGGAATGCTGGAGAGCAGTGAAATCTACACTCTAAACACACACCTTTATTTATATATAGCTCAATTCTCTTTAACACATTTTGTGCTGTTTGGCCCCGGCACTGGAAATAGCCTTAGTGCACTCTCTACAATCTGCAAAAATAACCTCATTTCTCTATTCCTGAGGTCTGGCCCTGAAAGGAGCTCAGCAATTGCAGCTTCTTCCTGTGCAACCACACAGGTATGCCCAGTATGGGCACAAAACTTTTTGCCTGTGCCTTTAGGTGGGCACAAACCTTCTCACACGCTGAGTTATGTTTGCTAGAAGACATTTTCTCTCCCAGCTCGCCCACTTCTGGGTGGTTCCCAAATAATTCCCAGAGGTGTTGGCTGGTATCTCAACAGCTGGTGAGCTGACACCACCCAGCTTTGCTCACCAGTGTTTTTCCTCATCTGCTCCTCTGTGTTTGCAGCACTCCTGAGTTTCCTATTCCTACTTCCAATCCCTTTGTCTTCCCACGTAGGATTCCAAAACTGCCAGAGGTTAGACTGTCAAGGCTTGATATTTCCTTATCGTTGTCCTACTCCCTAAATTTCTGTCTAAAATAAAAGCTTTGGAGAGGGTATCACATGCCAGGCTGGACATTAATGCTCCCTTCATGTCCTGTGCTTCACCCTTTCCACTGTCACGGTGAGGTTTTTCTGTATCAAATGTGCTATTTCCACACAGAGCCACAGCAGAAATTTTGGGCTGAGTTTTAAGAAATCTTTCAAGTTCTGCATGGAAAACAAAGAAAGGACCCCACAGAAAAATCCTTCCTCACAAAAGTAAATTAGTAAATAAATAAAAATAGCTGCCAGGCCCAGGGCAGCCATCCAGTTAGAGTGACCAGATCTCCCCACTCAAACAAAGGAGCAGCAAATATCTCCTCACCATCCAGAGGTGGATGCCTGCCTGACTCACTAAAATAAAGGGAGCTATTGAGCAGTATGGTAATAACTCATTCAGCTGGAATAAACAGACGTCCACCTCTGAACATCACTGGAGAAACTCCATTTCTCAAAGCTATCTCAGTAAATTGAGGAAGAAGCCCCTCTTAGCTTGCAGTGACATACAAGAGTGGAGGACACCAACAGGTACACAGCACACCTGGTGTTTTTATGTCATTTGCATCAGGACAGATGTCCCTGCAGAGCAATGTGAATTTTGTATATTCTAAGTCATGCACCAGGAAGGAAAGAATTGCATCATTCTATCCCAGACAGAAATAGAAAGCAGACTAGTCAACGAGAAGAAATTCCCAAATTATAATTCAGAGCCTGAAATGACATCTTAATGTCTCATTGGAAAGATCAGAATGGAGAAAAAAAATCAGCTTAACCTAGACCTGGGAGAACCAGCCAGGGCAGAGATCCTCAAAAGACCCTCAAGGACCCTCTGTTCTCCTGTTTGTGCTTCATCTGTTTTCCCCTCTCTCTTTTCACATTCACTGCTCCTGTACTGGAGTCCTACAGGTGAACCCCACGACCCACACGTGCTGCAGGACCCAAAGCAAGGCTGCAATTCCATCACTGGCATATTTTCTGCTTACTTTCTCAAACCACAGCATGAATAAGCTCCTTGCAGTCATTTACTGGTAGGGGAATTCATTTCCCTTTATAACCAAGAAAACAAAACAAGAGTTCTCCATCTGCTTTCACATGCCAGAAAAATGTTTGACTGAAATACCCATCTACGTGATTCAGATATGGAAACTCTTTGAAGCCTTACTATAAAATCTGTCTCACATCACACTACAGCTAAGTGCAAAGCCTGTAAGACATTGTTACCACTTTTGAGAAAGGTATTTCTATCACAAAAAGTCAGTTACTTAATACAATATTCCTACCCAAGGGTCCTAGTGAAACAGCCTCTCTTACAGAAAATAAACAATTATATAAATCTGAGTATAAAGCAAACAAGTCATTAGTCTAGCCCATGGAAATAAACAGTAATATGAACAAAAATTACAATACTTGTAGCTCATAACTCAACAGACAGTGCTATAAAATATGTATCTCTCTACAGAGAGTCTGCAGTCCCCCTCCCTGGGAAATCATCAAGAGTTTCCACTGCCTTTTGCTGCCTCAGAAGTTCACTTATGGAAATGAATTAAACGTTATAAAGGCAGGGTCCCAAACTGCTAAAGGAACTGAGAGCAGACCCAAGGCAAAACTGAGAAAGTAGCTGTACACTAGAAGGCATTTCATGGTACAGAAAGGAAAACACAGGCAGAGGAGGGACCCCTGGGTTCTGCAGGCAGCCCTGACAGGAAACCCTGAGCACACACCACTGGGGTCTGGAAAAAGAAAAAAATGATAATGATGATAAAAAAATCAACAAATATGCACATAGATTTACTAATCTATCTTAAAACATATACTTTTTGTGAAACCAACATGGAAAGCAATTGATTTTTTGTGACTCTAACAACTCAGGGAATCTGAATTTTAAACTTGCAGAGCTCCCCCACAAGGAGCATCTTTTTTCAGCCTGAGATAGCAGAGGCTGGGGCTGGAGATCAGTGCTGTCTCCAGAAGATTATGGCAGCTGAGCCAAGAGGTCCCATTTTTATGTAAATGAATAGACAGCCTGTGACCTGTGAGCACAGCAGAGAAGCTGCAGTGCCCGTCTTTCCTGCTTTTCAGCAGGAATCATAAAACACCCAGGGGAATGGCAGGAGGTAACCAGAGCAGCCTGGTGAGCGTCCAGCTGGGGGGAGTATTCCCCCAGCTGTGTGACAATATGTCTTTACAAATTACAGGCTTTTCATGCAGTAATTATAGCTAAAATCTTCTAGTCTTGCTGGAGCAGGCTGCGACTGCAGTAATTCCCAAGTACGATAAAGAGCAGTAACTCCACTGATCACATTAAAACCCTGGTCCAATTAGAGCAGAGGCACTAACACAGATTAACACAATTGGCTCAAACTGATCCCGTGGAAAGCAAAGCCTTTCAGAGGCAACACGAGGTTCACTTGCAGGGAGCAGCAAGGAGTTGGAGATAGCACAGAAAAACTGCTCGTTTTTGTCATGACAGGAGAGTTCTGGATTGAGCACAATACAGTTCTGGTGTACACAGGACAGAAAAAACAAAAAAAGGAGGGGTTCTAGGGATATTTACCATTTTACTTTGTGCACGTCATTTCTGAGTTCAGAAGTGTTTGGACAATGCTCCAAGGGATTGTTCTGTGCAAGGCCAGGAGTTGGACTCAGTGGTCCTGATGGGTCTCTTCCAATTCAGCCTGTTCAATTCTATGACTCTGTTCTAGTCTACGATTCTTTCCCTGGCCATTTGCCTCTTTAATTATAACTCTATGTGTCAAGAAAGTTTCAAAAAAGGCTGCTGAAAAAAATATTTTCCTCTCTGAAATGGATGTTTTTTTTTTAATATACGCTCAAACTGCTTACAGATTGTACACATACTGAAAAATCAGAAGAAGAATATCCAAGCTGTTTTGTCAGACTTTGCAAGGGTAGATTTGCTGAGAGATGCAAAGCCTTAAAGAATTAAAGGATTGCAGCTTAGATGCAAGAGATCCCACACACAGGTAGGTAAAGAGAATTTGCTGGTGCAATAATCAATACTGGCTGCAGGCTTCTCCATTTCTAAGGTGTTCTACACTTGTTTAAAGCATTTCTGCAAAGCAGGGTTTAATAGTTTTGCCAGTGAACATGTTACCATCAGTGCCAACAGGAGGAATTCCTGGAGCTTTTCTAGCCCTCCAAAAGGTAAAGCACACCAGTGTGTCAGAGAGAGCACATGTAATAAAAGGAGACTCTCAGCTATCTCATCAATTATCTGGGCAGCATTTAATGATAGATTAATGTTCCAGGAGAAAAAAAAAAAATCACTAGGTAAAACCTGATTCTTTCCCACATTCTCTTCTGTGCACTGACAACACAATTTCAGATATTTCACGTGAAGGACAAATATCACAATGTCTTCATGTTGCACAGAGAGTCTTTTTCTTCTGGGTCTCTCAAAAAGAAACTGGCACTGAAGATCTCTTTCATGAGGCTACAAAGATCTGTCTCCCAGTACCAACCAGGTGACCTTGAGGGGATTTAAGATCATCCTGACCTACTTTCCAATTTTTGCTTTTAATTGACAATTCACATTTCTTCCTGACAGCAGACAGTTCACCTGAAAGTCATTGGGATTACCACCAGAGAGGAACTTGGGCAAGCAGAAGTAAAGAGGCTGATTGACAAATATTCCAGGTTTTAAAATCTGAGTAAGATATGAGTTGTTAAATTCCAAGACCTCCATACCCATATGGTGACCTGTCAGCCTTAACTCAGACTTGTTCTGTTGGAAAAGAGGAACAAGTGCTCTGCTTGGCACAACCAATTCCATTTCTTGTCTCCAGAGAAATTACAGGTTTCTGAAAACAGTGATTCTGCTCAGACCTGGCATTTTTTTTTCCATCTCCTCACTCACTTAAAATCACACTTAAAATTTTAGCTCAGATTAAACAACAAAACCTAGTATTTTTCCAAAATCTTGTGGACAATTCCAGTCATTAGAAATGCAATAGTGTAATGCAGGCGATGGCAGCCAGGCAGAGCACAAATATGCAGGTGCTGAACAAGTTTTCTACCACAGGCAGCTCTGCCAGCAAATATCTGGCCTGCAGTACCCTTGCTATTTCTGTCCTGGATGTCTCTGGAGGAATGACTGCCAAATGAAAAGTACCGTACCAATTTGTGCGGTGGTTTTGTGATGTGCATAAATGAGTTCTTGGATAGGCTTAAATTCATCCTGACTCGTGATTTAAGTGCAAATTTGAATTCTGGTGTGTCCAAAGGGGAAAGGTTTGCGCATTGCTATGCAAGCCTGCCAGCTGGCCCCCACTGCCACTTTGTTCCTTTGCTTTTAAAACTCAAACATGAAGCTTAAAACAGTTGTTTTAATATTTAGCATTGAAGAAGGTCATGCTCATATGAGGGCCCCGGAGAGAAAAGCTTTTGAGCAACTGGGGGAGTCACTAAAAGTCAGTATACATAGGACACATCAGCTGCATTGCTTTCATCTCTCACCTCTCCTGACAATGAACTGGGAACTGTCAGGCTTGGCCAAGGACTGATAGAGAACAACCAATACTGAAAATGAAGTTAAACATTAGATGTTAGGCTGATGTTATGAGTGTGCTTTGACGAAACAAAGGCACGAACAAGACTAAAGAGGCCTTTTCTAGCTTTGACACACTGAGGTGATTTTAAGGTGGAAAATTCAGCTCCACATGCCAAACACCTGATGCTTGTAACTGCGCAGTTCCAGGGGCTTGTTAGAGATAGCTAGTCCAGCCTCTAGCTACTGAGAAACACATACTTTGCACTTAATATACTGGGTCCTTATGTCCTACATCTACTCTTACAATTTTCTTTCCTTCTTTAATGGTCTGTAATCCACTCCTTAAAACTGCCCTTTCTTTGGCAGTATTATCCCTCGGTTACTATATTTATTCTAATGTGGCTTTACGACCACTGAAACGAGATGGAAAACTCTTTCACTGCCCATGTGAACACCCATCACCCTGCTCACCAGGTTGCCATAATGTCCCAGGTGATTATTTAAGAGAAATTCAGAAATATTAGCCCTGGTTTCCCTATAAAGCTGATTTAACACCCCCTTGTGAAGCAACTAAACAGACACACAACAGGGTAAGATAGAAGCCAGCTGAGCTTTCACTCAGTCCTTTTCAAGATGAGTAAAACACACAGGAATCATCATCCTGTCCAGCTATTTTATAAGATATTAAAAGGCTTTAAAATCAGAGGCACTTGTTTTAAAACGTATTTAAATATTTACTGCATGCATTGTGACCTCTCAACTTGGAGCTTGACTTTCAACTCCTGTAACAGATACAGACCTCATAGTCTTGGTACATCTGCCAGAACAGAGATTCTCCACTCCTATTGAAAGGAGGGGAAGTTAGAGCCAAACCCCTCCTCTTGGACCCCCTTCAGAGTCCTCCAGTCAGCCTATTTTATAAATTTCCTTAAACTATGAGAAACAAAAAGCAATTAACTCTTCCCCACTATCGGAGATTTTAATTTATTTTGGAATTACAGTCTAATTTTCTCTCTCAACAGACCAGGAGCAGGTAAAATTTCTTTCACTAAATTTGTTCCACAACTTTCACCTACCTGTGGAGTTAGGTATTTTCCTAGTACTAAGTCAGCATGACAAGCTACCTTGTTATGGGCATGTTAACAGAAATGTCTATATGCTTGCTTAGTAATGAAAACCTGCCCTTACTGTTATGCTAATAATCAGAAATTCCATCTTTTCCTAGCCAGCTGCCAAATTTCTTCTTTCCTTTAAGTAAATAATGTCTATTCTAAATAATGTCTATAAATATTACACTTCTAGATCCATGCCAAAGTTCACGTCGTGAAGACCTTGTGATTTAAATTAATCACGTGAGACATGGGACAGCAACAAATCAAATAGAGCAGGATAATAGGTTTGAACAGGATAATGTAACCAGCAGTTGTCTAAGAAAGGTTTGGAAAAGGATTAGGAAACACATTCTTGCTAGAATAAGATCCCCTGTTGCCTTGAGCTTCACTGGCTATTTTTGATTTGTTCCACTGTGCAAAGAAACACTGGAAAAAGCAATGTTATTAAAATACAGATGTGTGGAGAGAGCTTAATTTCTTCTAAATATGTCAACATAGCCTGAGCTATGCCATCCTTCTCACAGCCTTCCAGGCAACTGCCTGCACAACATTCAGACAGAAATAACTCCTACCCTAGCTATGGAGGAGAAGCATTACAATTTTACTCAGCTGAAGATAACCTGCATTTATCCAGAAACTTGATAAATGTAAATGATCGCTTGAAAACGTGAAAAACACAAATTTGGCAAAGATTGATTTTCCCCCTGCCAATCCCACTGGTAAGAGCTCCAAGCAGAAATCCTTCTCACTTGAGCATAAATATGTAGCAGACTTCTAAGAAAACAATCCTGTGAGCACAATTGCTCCAGCTGACAGAGAGTGGCTGGTGATAGATAACAGGAATATTAGTGAACAAGGAGCAGAATTATTCCTGCACTCACTCAGCACATCCAGAACACAGCCACTTTGTCTCTGCAGAGTTCCCCTGTGCCACACGAGCTGCTCAGGAAGAAGACTATGGTTTTAAATCTCTTTCCCACTTAAGTGCACAACGTTGTAGTTATTCACAAGGCCATTTAATTTGGGAGAAATTGCAACACCTTCTTGGGACACTGAAATGCTAAACACAACCCATTTACTTTTGGAAAAAATATATCACAGATACTTCAGTACCAGAGCTCGTGCCACGGATAATTGGTTTACACGTGTGCACACAAGCATTGTTCAGCTCATGGGCAGTGAGTGCTGCCACAGCTATTCCTGAATGATAACTGTGGGGACAGAACAACAAAGATGGGCATCCTGGTTTGGGTCAGAAGTGCTGTGTCAGCTCAGCCAGGCACAAATGGTCCCACTCAAGCTCCCACGTGGCTCCCCACTCGCATCCTGGTGTTCCCCAGCTCCATGGTGCACTCAGGGGTGGCACCAGGCATTTGCAACCCCTGTGGCAACCTCAGCCATGGGCTCTGCTCCTGTGACTGCCTGTTGCTGGAGTGATTCATCCCAAAAAGCAGGGTTTTGATACTGATGTAGTCACGTTCATATCACAAACGTTTCCCCTTCTCAGCTGGCTGCCTCCAGGGCAGCACTCCTGTGGGGCTGTACCCAGCAGAACCTGGGCATGTCCACAAGTCCTTCCTGCTCAACTGTGGAAAAGTCCCTCAAAAAACAGTAAAATCTTTCTGGAAGACAATGAATATTCCAGCAGCTAGCCCTGGTTCACTGCCAGCTAAGCAAATTGTTGGGTATCTCTCTTTCCTTCTTCCCAGCACCTCTAACTGCAAAGAAAAAAAAATTAAGGTCATGAGCGGGAGTTAAGGACTGTTCTGAATTAAAAATCCTGCCTGGCATTTAAGAGCAGAAACTTAAGTTACCAGCTGAACACATGAAATGTAATGAAATACAGAGAAACACAAACCTTCGTGAAATGCAACACAAGTAAGAAGAAATACTTCCATTTAGTCTGGTACTTTCCTATTTCACAAATAGCTGGTGAGTTGAAAGAGCCAACAAATCAAGCCAGAGAATGACCTAAAGCCCCAAAACAATCATAGTTACTAAAAATTACTAGTAGGAAAAAATCCTAAATGCTTTGAAAGGCCAGAGCTGTTTTTAAAAGCCATTTTAAAACATACATGTGCCTCCAGTACTCAGGTATCAAATGCTGCTCTTCCATTTTCCTTTTTTCTAACATGTCACACACTTCTCTTTCCCACCATCCACAATTATAACTACAAGCATACCCACTGTGACACGCTCACTCTCCCCTAAGCACAGAGCTCCTACTTCAAAACAAAGGGAAAATCTGATTTATCAAACACAGAACACAACAGCATTCCAGACGTCAAACATCCTCATGCTAAAATATGTATATCCTTGACAAACTAATTGTTTTTCTGTGGCACTGTGACCTAGACAAAGCCTGAACCTGCTCTGCAGCCCTGATCAAGGGGCTGACAGCAGGAAGAGTGATGGATGGCAAAGGCAGCCACTTGCTCTGGCTGAGCAGGCTCCACTGTACCGCCCATCCATCACTCTGACAGCCAAAGAAATTCTGCTCAAATTTATCTACAGGGCACTAAGCAGGCAGCAGGCAGAGCATATATCCCACCAGCTGAAAGGGTAGATAACCAGAGAGGAACATTGGGCCATTTAGTTTCCAGAAGTAAATTGGTAAATCCCATTTGGCTCCGCTGGCTGGGCAGGTGAGATCATGCCAGGAAGAAACGCCGTGGAATTACGACTGTGAACATGGTAATGATGTAACAAAAATGAGAAATAAAGTTGCTGGAAAGAAGTTTCCCCTCTTTGCTTTTCTTTAGAGAGAAAAGCACAAAGAAAGAATAAGAAAAAATGAAAGAATTAAGTGGTGCCTGGGCACTGTGTGCACTGCAAAGAGGAAAAAGATGAAAGGTCATAACATAATTGAGTCCTTGAATGCCAACAACTGGAGTCTTAAACCAGGACTTGACTGGCACAAAGGTTTAACTCTCTCTGTCAGTTTTTCAAGCCATAAATAAAGCAATATTCTGCATTATTTTGCAGTCAGTGATGACAATACTCTCTTCTGCACATGCACTCCTTCCCAAGCTGGCACAGTGCTTGTATTGTACCCATCACATCGCCTGTGTTAATGCAATCCACCAGAATAAACTTTGTCTTATACAACAGTAATACTCCTTAATGTTCAGTATATAAGGGTCGAATAAAGCTGACACTTCTGTTTCATACGTAGAGGGGAAATCGATTTGGTTGTGGCAGGCAGAAGGATGCATTTTAAAATTAAGTTGTAGTCAAGACAGAGTTGGGCAGAAAAAAATTAGACCCCTCAAAGATATCTTTTTTTATCACTCCTGCTTTTCTCTTTTTCTCTTTGAAAGGCAGCAGGCTGCAACTTGACTGTTCCAAAATACTCCACTGGGTATTAATCTTAAGAACTTCCTGCAGGTGATACAGTGATTTTCTGTAAATTTGTGGATTAGAGAATTTGATACTCATATTGAGTAAACAACTGCCTGTCAGATTTTCAAATGTTTTCCTGCAATAAGGGGGAGAACCGTAATTGCCTGAACTGCTTTGTTTGATTTGTAAACGAACACCCTGCTTTAATCAATTGACACTAATTAGTAAATTGGTGATCTGAACATCTCTCGCTTTATTTTAATAAACTCCTGTAACTTCTGATACCATGCTCGTGTACTCTAAGTAGAGGTTGTAAGGAACCTAAGAAAAGGTTGTTCTCTCGGAAATATCTGATAATTTTAACATTATACAAGAATGGACTCATTGACTTTTGAGTTAACTGCTCTTGAAGTAAGGGTTAGGTTGTTCCTCAGCTTTGCTTTCAGTTCACTGACAAATACATCTAAAAATTCCCAAATAAACCCACCTTGCTCACACACCCTCTTCTCCATTTCTGCATAGTGCAACTTGTAAACTTTTATGCGTGTTCTTTTGACGATGCAAGAACACAGACCCCGGTAACTCATCTCAAAGACATCTCTCACACCCAAAACAGCCAAATTCCCACTGGCTCTGGGAGCACAGAGAGACCGGTTCAGCATCACAGTGGCTGTAACAATATGCACATCTGAAACCAAGATCTTAGCTTTTGCATTTGAGTACTCAAATAGCTGCTGTGGGCAATTCAAAGAACATCTGACTGCAAGAATATTCTAACCTTTCTGGCTGGCAAGTTGCTAAATCCAGGGAGTCCCTGGGTACTTTTTGGGGGAAATTAATTGAGGAATTTAAAAATAAATGAACACAACTGGATTTACCAAAAAAACTTCAGGCTGTCTTTAGAAGGGCAATTACCATTGCTACCCCAACTCTACTGCAATCTTGATTTTATAATTTCTCCTGAAAAAGGACGTAGCAAATCAGAATGTTATGAAGGCAACCTCACCAAATTTCCCTTAACCTGTCTGGGTCAAACTTAATTTAATTAAATTACTTTATTTCCATTCTAAAGTTCATTGTTATTATTCAAAGTAATCCTTGCTATTATATTAATAACACCGAAGAAGTCATGCCTTGCAAAAAACGTTTGGGTTAGGAAGAGGTTTTGACCATGAAGAAGTGCAATCAAAGAAGTGCAGCAGCATTCAGGAGACAACTTAAAGAATAGATGTTTCTTTAATAGTGCTTAAACTGTCTACTCCAGATCACAATGCTGGTGTTGTTCTTGCTTGGCTGACCATATGGAAATCAAGCTTTTCCCCTGTTCTTCACTGCTGTTTTCCTAATGTTGGCTTCTGAGCCATTTAATTGCACTCTGTCATAAAAGTGGGTGCTCGGTCTGACAGGAACAAGGATCACCTAAGTGCTATTGTGGTGACCAGAGCACTTGTATGGGCAATGGAGGTGAAAACCTTTACACTTCAGAAAGAGAAGAAAACGCATTTCATCAGTGACAGCACAAAGCCCCTCCTAAGCCTAAACAATTGCAAATGTACAGGCTCTGGACGCTGCCATATTCACAAAAAGGCCTTTCACAGAGACTTTGCTGAGGCAAGTTAGGGCAAAAGGGTCAGAGGGCTGTGAACTTTGATCTATCGCTTCAAATTTGGCAGGCCTTAAAAAACCTCCTGCTTCAGTAAGTTTCTTGATTAACCTAATAAGAATTACACAAGGAGTGCTGTGATCTTAGCACTGCATCGGATTAGCTGCCTAGACTGTGTTCTGTGAAGCCTAAAAATCTCATCAAGAAGCATAATGAGAAATAGACGATGGAAGTGTCGAGAAAAAGGTCTCGAGTTTGTGTTTTAATTGTGCAGGCAAGGAATTGAAATGAAAGTTACATGAGAGCTGCATTTTCTGAAGATCAGAGTATTTGTCTGTGGAAACATTATTTTTTAAACTCTGAGGAAGAAAACCCTAACAAAATTGAAAGCTCGGAAGTGTAGTCAAGATGAACCTTTGGTAATTCAGAAACAATTTCTGCTTTTGCCACCTTCCACACAGAATAGAAGCTGATACCAACATTCGTATTTCTGATAAATCATAAGGATTAGTTCAACAAAAAACGTCACCATAAACTGCACTAACAAATATCCACAGCTACCTTATCAAAACCATGTCAAGGAAGGAGGAAATCTGAATTGTTACAAAGAAGAAGGGTTAGCAAATAATTCCTGAATTAGGCCATTAGTATATTAATAATTTTTTTCCATTTAATGAACTACCACTACAGTAGCCCATTTTTATTATATTACAACATAATTTAATTTACAAAACTAATCAAATATCATTCATCTTTGAATTATCAAGATTATTGCCTTTCCATGGATATGTTTTGAAAGGCCTCATTGCTAACACAAAATGGAAATCTGAGTAGCCACAAGAAGTCTACTTTTCAGAAATGCTAAGAATTTCTTGAACGGCCTAGGTAAAAAAAATTCATGCTCCAGCATATTTAGCTCATCCTTGCACGACATCTGCAGACTGGAAGATCATTAAGTGACCATGGTTTGGTGTCCTGGTTTGCAGATAAAAGAAGACAGAAGCTGACTCATGCAGGACAGCTCTCTGCTCAGTTCTGGATCGAGTGCCAGCAAAGGCAATTGTGTGCACGCCTTAAAAAGGAATGGGAGAAAGAAGTCTTCAGCTACATGATTAATAAAAAAAGAAGAAAAAAAAAGAAAAACCCACACCACCAAATCTGCGTGGTTTTTTAAGGGTTTCTGTTCCCTTTTATAAGGTGTTGGGCTCCCCTTTAATAGAAAGTGCTTGGCTAGCACTTGGGATCAGGGTCACAAGTTTCCACACTCACTAAAGACTGCATTTTAAAAATCCAGAAATAATTACACCTTTGAGCATCACACAAGTCCATGGATGGGATTTGTTCAGAAGGACACGAAGCACTCCCATGAAAGACAGGATGCACCACAAAGTGGCTGTGCAGCTGCACTGGGGAGCTGCATTAACACTCAGCCACCAGTTTGGATATATCTTTAGCATCTTGCACTGTATGCTCGCACATCAACAGCAAAACATTCCCCAGGAAACATTCCAAAATTGTTTCTTTGAAAAGTAAAGTTCACTTGTGGGTCAATGGGGTAATTATGGCAGAATGAGCCTGCCAGGCTCCAACAAGTTTCACATTTCAACAATGCTCCTTCCCATCATTCCAAGTAAGTGAATTCTCCTATTCCACGTGCTTCTCCTTCTTCTGTTGTTATGAAAATAATAACAATAAAAGAAAGCTAATCAGTGCTATCAGTTAGGAGTCATCTCAGAGAACAGAATTATACACTGAAACTGAAAAAGAAAAGCATTTTAAGCTGCATTGTACTCACTGACACTCTTATTTGTATTGCTATTCTGTCTCAATGTTCCTATCTGAGTTTTCTGTGGAAGAATTTGGAAGATCCTGATATTGTATCTTGTCTCCCAGAGAACCAGGAGGGAAACCCCTCCAAGAAGCTTTTAAGATACAGTGAAATAAAACTTGGTGCCAAGTCAAAAGCAGCATGTTGAGTCGGGTTGTTGAACTTGCTGGGAAGCTGTTTACATATACAAGCCACAGTAATTGCAAGATAATAAATTTATTTATCTTCAATTAAGCAAACCTCATGGAATAAGCTCCCATGTCATTTGTGCTGTCTTGCACACATTTTTTTTTTGTCACTGCTACAAAAGCCTTTTTCCAACCAGGCCTGTTAACAGCAAAATTAAAATGTAACATGAGAAAACCGTCCTTTATAGCTAATAGAGAAGAAAGCACCAGAAGGAAATAAGTGCTAATGATTAAAAAAGCAAGCAGCATTTTGAAAAGACGTCAGATGTGTGTGTGGTTTAATGGATGGAGCAGTGATGCCATCCATCTGCTTTTGCTGTGCACCAAAAGAGAGAGCTATGAGCAGCTACAGACACAAAGGCAGAGTGGTGACCCTGCCTGAACATCCCCTTCAGTCACTTGGGACAAGGAGAAGAGTCAGGGTAAAGCTCCAGAGCACAGCAATAAACGAAAAGTAGCCTTGAAAAAATAAAAATGCACTGACAGGGTAGTGGAGAACCCACACTGGGAGCTTGGTTCAGCATCGACACCAGCAGTGAGCAGAAGGATCTCAGAGCAGCTACACCCAACCACGCCAGCAGGGCCCCAGACCTGCTTGGGCCTGACTCCTCCCTGGGTGTTTGTGAGAAATTTTCATGCTCCCAGCCCTGGTCTCCTTGAGCCCAAACAACAGGACCACCTGCACTGGCAGCAAATAGCCCAGGGTCTGATGTTTGACCATAATTCATGGTCAAAGGCCCAGATGCATTTGCCTTCTAGTTTGTTAAATAAAGAATTTAGTTGACCAGCAAGCCTGGGCAATTCTGAACAATTAACTACACAAATGATGATTTAAACTCTCTTTGATGTTACAGCTGAGCTGCCACAAGCAGAGAACAATAGGTCAGAGATGTGAACTGCCATGCAGGTATAGAACAACAGAGAAACAGTCTCAATAAATTCTCTGTACACCTCCGTCATACCCACAACTCTCTATAAATTGTACACCAGGGAGAAAGTTACCAAAAGTATTCATCTGAAAACAGCTTGTCTTGCAAAACAAATATGCAACCAGTAATACAACAGTCATATATGCTTTGAAATTCAAAACCTCCTCCTTGAAAAGATTTATCTCTCTACCTACTAGCACCTAGCTAAAAATGTTTGCTTGAACTCTCTATGAAGCAGCACTAAAAAATATTCAGAAAGGTTTAATGTTATTTACCTGGAGAATCATCTAAAATGCCTCTAGGAGAAACTACTGTGGAGATCTTTAACAAGAAAAGCAGACCAGTGTCTTTCTCTTTCATGCAGGTATGAAAAAAACCCCATCAATTTAGAAAAAGGTTCAGCCTATATTCACTTCTTTTATTTTTACTATGACAGTACATCCAGATTTATCACTACTGAACTGTTGACTGCTTTTGCTTCTTCCTTACCTAAATACCTCAGCCTAATCATACCGTGCCTTCACAAAACTGACACCCTGCCAAGCAGAGAAGTACAGTGCCTGCTAAAGCAAGATTAATCTCCAAATAAGTGGGGATAAGGAACAACTGTGTCTGGAGCATCTCAGCATCCTTATGAGAACAGCTGGAATACAGCTGAGACGTGAGGTTAAACTGCCCTGGCTGTGGTCTGTACCATCAGCCCAAGGCAGATGCATCAGTCACAGAAATTATGATGTTGTGCCTATTTACCTAGGAACACTCCAATTTTAAACTTAATGGTCTAATAGTATGGCAGGAGCTGTGGCCTGTAAACAGGCAGGGAATTTGACTCTGAGGAAAAATAAAAAAAACTATTTCGAGCTTTGCTTGCCTTCATTTTATTTTTAAAAACAGGGATTTTGCAAAGATTAAATAGTCATCTAACTTCTGAGAACTACATAATGTGACAAAACTGATTTGTTGCATTATCACTAAGCTTCGCAGAGGTTCCATAGGAGTGCTACTAAATAAAAATGGCTCTCAGTTTTGGCATGAGAAATGCACTTCTCAGGTAGGAAAATATATGTTTATCAACAGCTTAGCTTACCTGAAAATATTACTCTGCTGGAAAAACTATTTCTGTCATTTGCAGAAAGAGCATATTTCAATTTTCAGCCACACTAACATCCTACTCTATTTATGATTATTCTTATTATTTGTGTTACCTCTCAACCCAACAATCCCAGTCATGAGCCAAGAAATGCATGAATCCAGAACAAAGAGTACAGTAGCTAAAAGCTCAAATTTCGGCTAGGAGTAGGCAATAGATTGTACAGGCAGGCAGGAAACATAAAGACAGATCTTCAAGCAAATCAGTGCCTGCTTTCTGTCAGTACCCGGGGAAGGATAGTGCCACTAAAATTTTCATTTTAATTTTGAAAAGAAAATTATTGTCCATATGCATGTTTTCTGTTAATACTAAATATTTATATATGTAAATGAAAGTGCACTTATTACTATGATCACATATTTATAATTGCTATCTTGAAATTGTTTAAGAAAAGGCAGAGAAAACATACAAATTTAAGGGCAAGGGCGTGCTCAAAGCAGCTTTTACTGGATTTATATGAAGGCATTCAAAGGGGCTTATACCTAGTGCTGTGCTGGTCAGGGAGGCTTTCCAACAGCAGAATTCAAAAAGGGGTTACAACACAAGAGCTTTAGATTAGTTTTACTCACTGTTAAGAGGTGAGATAAAACATAATTCACGAATTCAAAGAGATCAAGTAGGGAGGAAGATCAATATGAAAGGAATTAGTGCCTAAGTTTTCAGATAGATGTGCCAGCATGTTGCTTGGATTTATAATTATAAAGCAATTATTACTTAGCTCGATAATAAATTATTAGCTGCCATGGAAACTACTGAAATATAAGGCAAGCTATTAAAGGCAAAGAGATGGTCTGCAGGAGACAAAGGGAGGAGGCAGCTTATTCATCAGGCAATGTGCTCTTCCTCCAGCCCCTCATGCTATCACACTCCACTCTGGGATTGCTGAAGGAGAAATTGCCAAATGCCTGAGCTCACACAGAGCCAATTGTCAGGGTTTAGCAGGGCTTTTTTTTGCGTTAAGATGATAATTTGATTATAGAGTCAGATATTTTTTCTGGTGTAATCCTAGGGATAGCACATATCCCTTTTTACCTAAGCAGCCAGTTGAAGCAGCAATTTCCAAGAACTTGTGGGGGACAGGTAAGGCCACCAAAAAGCAGAAAAGCAGAGTTAATGCCCTCTATCAAAGAAGATAAATTGAGGAGCAAGAAAATTACAGGCTAGGCAGCTTAACTGCAGCTTCCTGGAAAAATTCATGAACAAACAATTCATTTGTGACCACCTGGAATAAAACTATAAGATTATGAGCAGCCAACACGGATTTGTTCAAAGCAAATTCTATCAAACCAGTCTAATTTCTTTCTGTAACAAAATAAAAGGCTCTGACTTAAAGCACTGAATGCTGCCCTGATGTCCTCAAATGCAAGGAAGTTTGGTCTATGTCAAAGTACCATGTGACAAACAAAATTATGCCTGCAGATTATTGACCTGCATGCTGCCAAAGTGGAGAGATGTATCAGGCAGGGCTGCACAAACAACTCTAGATGTCATTGCCCTGAAAATCCATCACGGATGGCTTGTTGATGGAGCAGCACATCATATTCAGTGCAAGTAACATGGAGTAGAAAGTCTGCCACTACTTTGGAAGACAGGATTAAAATTCAGAATGCTTACAGGGGATCCCAAAATTGATATGAATGAATGATGTCATTCTGTAGTAAAAAAAAAAGGCAATTATGATACTAGAACCATAAACAGGCTTCAATGTACATTGATACACAAAGCAGAGGTTTAAGTCCATCCCTACCCCTTATTTTGTGTGACTCACTGCAGGACAGATAGATCAGGACAAAGCAAAGGGAAAACCATGAGAATTATCAAGCCCAGAAGAACATGATCTATGAAAGCAGCTCTAAAGATATGGCTAGAGTTAAACTTTAGGGGAAAAAGTTTTCTAAGCTAAGAAGAGTTAAACATGCAGTGAGCTGCCCAGGGAAGTTCTGTCTGGAGAAACTCTTCCTGGAGGTCTTTCAGGACAGGATACAAAACTGTAATTAGGAACATCACAGGTATAACTGACATCATTTTCCATCAAGAAGGCATGACAGGTAACATCTTCAGGTCTCCTGTGGTCTTATTTTCCTAAGAATTTACAATATTATTTTTTCCCCATTTTTAATCTCATCTGGATGAATTGTGAGGAATTTGTCTGGGGTTTCCAGACATGAGGTAGCCTTTTCCTGGCAGAAACCCGAGACTGACTACAGACATGCATACCCTCACAGGGCACATATGCAATATATTGAATGCTTCTGCCAAGGACTGCTCTATATCCAGAAATCAACAGCACATGTGCAATAATCCATCACTTTTGGGAAGCATCAGACTTTACTGAATAGGTGCTGGAACAACAGTGAAGCAGGAGTCCCAGAAATCCTCCTATTCTTTGAATACAAGAGGGATGAAACAACAGG
The DNA here is from genome assembly GCA_013397175.1 of Platysteira castanea. Lineage (NCBI taxonomy): Eukaryota > Metazoa > Chordata > Aves > Passeriformes > Platysteira > Platysteira castanea. Next base: position 3,712,791 of record VYXC01007095.1, read on the forward strand.
AGAAACATCCTTTGGTCACAACTCTAGGCCATCACTTTACCAAACAAAAGCATTCATTCTCTCAACTCATATTTAGTTTCTCATATAGTTTTGCTTCTAGCACTCAACTGGTTGCATCTGTTGAATTTTTTTCGTTTCAAAGATGTAAAGGAATCACAATCTCTGCCTAAGCTCCTCTGTTTACTAGTCTACACAATAACTTCTTCAATCACACACCTGGACTCTATTATTACCATTCATATAGACTACACAAGGTGATGGGGTGGTATTTTTTTTTCCCAATTTAACTTAAAGAAGGAAACGTGGTTCTTCAGCTTCAGAAACACTTCTACAGCATAACAGTATTCGCTCTCATGCTTACAGAATCAGAAAAGCAATGATCTGCATCAGAAAAATCTGTAAAGCAATTTATACTAAATTAAAATAAAATAAGAAACATTACTGGAGCTGGTTGCCACAGAACAGGAACTGTGCAAATAGTTATAAGAAGGAAGAAAGGATGCAGAGATGGTAAAATCCTTGCAAATTCATCCTGAGCCATCCTAGAATTGTTTAGTTGGGAGCAGATAAGCAAATCAGCTTCTGGCAGCTGCCCCTCTGACAGCAGGCAGCAGCTGCATCACTGCCTTGCCTTGCTGAGCAAAGGCAGGGGAGAAGTCAGTGACTAACTCCAGTCAATAAGCACACCCACTGCTATTGTAATACAAAATAATTGATAGTAGGAGCTCCTGAGAGAAGTTTCTAATTATACTAATCCCAAAATGTACCAGCAGAAATGCTTCCTTCATTCCAGCCTGCAGGAACTGAGGTGTACAGTTGTGTGCAGCCCCCCTGAACGTAGCAGGGCCTCAGAAATTCTCAGGGGAGAGTAGGCCCTGGTTTAATACAGTCTTACCATATGTCTGGTTCTGAAGGGTCCTGGGTTTACTTTTTTTAAAATATGCTTCCTGTCAAGGTATCTTGTCCAGTGTGAAGCATTCCTCATGGAATTACAACAAGCAAAGCTTCTACTGATTTGCCAAAGGCCGTCATCCCCTCTTTAAAGTCAAGCTCATGTTTGTTTACTTCAGGTGTTGTCTTCCTCCTTTTGTACCAGCCAGCTGAACTTGAAAACGGTAAAAAACAAACCCCAAAGAGAGCTCCCCTTGTCACCCTGTACCAGCAGGGGTTATCTGTGAGTGAGGGCCTGCCTGCAGAGCATCGTCACAGCAGGTTTCTGTCTCACATCTGAGGCAGGCAGGATCAGCTGCAAGCACAGTGCAAGTTACTGCTCCAGAACAACATGAACACTTTGAAACAGGGGATCCACAGCCCTGGGGCTTCTCTCCTATTCTCTTTTGGTATCACAGAATAGGGTACCACACAAGGAAGTGTGTTCACAGGAGCTGCAAAGAGGGCTGAGCTGTTTCTATCAGCACACCAGAGTCCTTTGGTTCAACGTGGCTGATTTCAACACACAAATGCTGCATCATTCACAGCAAGAAACAGCCCAAGGGATGCCCGTGGAGGGGCTGGTGATGCCTGGTAGCCCCAAGCATACCCCCACAAGGTGAAATGCATCACAATTAGAGCAAATTCACTGTATAACATAATGAATCTTCTAGCATGGAAAAAGCATAAGGGAGATGATGACCAAGCATGAAGGGAGATCCTTGCCTTCAGAAGTTCCTCTTTTCCTGGTTATTAAATCAAATCTGACCATCTCTTAAATTTATTTTATCATCTTTTAAATTGAATTTTTATATAACATTTTCCATGCCCATATTACTTCCAATTTTTCATTATTGCTGCCCTATTTTTAACCTCACTCTTCCCAGAACTTGGCTCACAGATGTGATGCATAAATCACAAGGCTACTCTAGCTAATCTTGTAACAAAAATGTAATTTATAACACTTTGCACAGAAAACAGCAACACTTTCCACAAATGCTTCAGCACTGAAATTTTAGCAGCCAAATACGTGAGTAAAGCATGTATCTTATCTGGCTCTTAGTTGGGTATATCACTTTGGAAAGATCATGGTCCTCCCCAGACTTCAGTCTCTCCATGGATGAAAGATATTTGCCATCAACATACTTCTAGAGAAGGTTCACAACAGATGTTAGGATGTAAATGTAAGATAGATGAAACAAAGATTCACTGTTGATTTACTGGGTTAGCAGAAGACCAGGCCTCATAAATCAAACAAAATCCAAGCAAGAGATAAGACAGCCCGATGGAGTTACCGTCATAATTTCTTACTGAACTCTTTATTTCATATTAATTCAAAAAACTATTATTTTAACACAATCCAACTGCACAGGGTTCCAAGTTCAAGTCAGAAAAAGATGCCAAACGTCCACAAAATTGCTGACACAATAAAGAAGGTACTGAGCACTTTACCAGATCCAAATGTTAATTGTCATCTTTCAGTTTCTACAGATAATATTTGACACTATCTTCCTCTTATCTGAAAGCATGAGAAGGAGGCGAGACGTGAAAAACATCTCTCAAGTTGCTACACCAAATAAAGTTTTGTGCCTCTAGGAAAGAAGTGGCACAACTGAGCAATTCTGAAAACATTCCCTCCTGTCATCACAGGACAGAGCTAACTCAGACAAATAATTAGACACCTTACATTTGCACTGTCCTTCCAGAATTGCTTCATCTCAAATACATCACTGAACCCTTCACAAGGCACCAGCACTCTGATTTGCACTGCTGCCTGTTTTACGAGCAAATCAGCCACATCTCTTTCTTAAACTCCATTTCTTTCTGATGAGCGTTGAATAATGTCTGTAACACACTCTTGATATGAAAGCTGCTCAGCATCATGAGTCAGTGCCCCCTCCCCCAGCCCCAGCAGGAGTGACAGATCCCGGCACTGATGCCTCAGCTCGGGTTTCATTTCATTTCATTTCGTTTCATTACACAGTGTAACAGGCCAATATCCACAGCTCGGGCAGGCCGAGCCAGGAAATTCAAGCTGCTGCTGCTTATTAAACATCGTGCCATCAAATCACGTTAGGGGCATTAAAATGTAAATAAATACGCTTGGGTCACTGGTTAGACTTCTCCTTAGCTCTTCCTTAAAGTGGTTTGAGAAAGCTTTTTGCAAATACCTCGGCGAAGCACCACAGGTTCTTTAAAGATGTTTGCCTTTGAAGATCCAGCTGCAACAGGATTAAATTTACTTTTGCAGCAGTCTGTGGTTACAAAAGGACGTCCTCCTGACTAGGAGTGGTACTAGGATACCTAGAGTGCATCCTAGCAGCTTTCAAACCATTGGAGCCAACCAAGGTAACCACTTTTTGTGTGTGTGAAGGAGGTTAAAATAAAAAAAAAAGTTTAAAAAGCAGTAATATTGTTGACATGCTCCCAGTGTCCACCTTATACACAGAAAGAGTTGTGCAAATGTATTCCAGTTTCAGCTGTGCCCCCTCCAGGGAATGAAGGGTTAGGTGCCCTCTCCCCAGGCCATAGAGTGTGGGGGTAAAGGGTGCTTGTTTTTCATATATTTGCATATCTTAGATATGTCTATGCCTGAAATTTAGCCTTATTCCAAATGAAGTCACTTCTATGTCTAGATATAGATAACGCAGCTATGAAGTCACTCAATAATTAGGTAAAGAAAATGAAAGGAGGCAGAAGCAGCTCAAAATATTGAGCCAATGCCCAAAAAGTCAAGGCAGGTCTTTCACTGAGCATAATGGGCTTCAGAGGAAATTCTGGAAAGAGCTCAGTGCCTCTACAATGTAAGATCAAGGTTCATGCAGAATGAAGTAAAATCATGGATCCCTATAAATTAACACAGGTTTAGTTGACCTTTACCTGACTGCCATGGAGAAATGAACAGCTCCTTGGTTCCTACTGTAGAGGAAGCCCTGCTAATAAACAAATGGGGTTCCAGAGGTCAAAACGAAATAGAAACCTCTTTGTAGTGTATTAACCTGTGTATTTGTTTGGACAGGCACAAGGATGTGTTGAGAAGGAGGCTGAAATAAGCAAAATCTTTGGGCCTGTGACATGGGGTATAATTCTATCAGCACCTGAATTTTTTTTGACATTTGGCAATGCTTTTTTTCCTACGAGTAGAACACATGGTATTTGAAATTCAGCTCTGGTAAGTAATCACACATGTGATTTCAGAATTTGTTTTCCATTAACATTAATGCCAATCCAAAAGCATAAATGTTTGTAAAGGGAAAACAGGCACAACCACACCAAGTCACTTGAAAGGCAATCGTGTGCGTATTCAAACTGCTTTTACAAACTCAACCCTACTCCTTTCAACCATCCCATTTCATGGTAGCTGTACTATTTCTGTTGCTACAGGTACGCACGCTTTATTTTTCTGTCGCTATTAGAATTTGTGTTAAGAATCCACAAACGTGAAGGTTCTGTCATGAAATTCTCATCTTGAACAAGTTAAGCCACAGCTGTGAAAGACAGCAAGACTAAATCCAGGACAGCGGGTTTGCAGTAACAGCCAAGAAGCTTTAAACAGTATCAAGGACAGAAGCTTAGAGATTCAAAGCCAGCTGTAAAAATTCTCATTTGACTTCTTGATGCAAAGTTATACAGGGTTACTACAAAGAAATATGCTGCTGCCTTGGATTTCAAGTAGCTTCTTAATTTCCACAGAGTATCCACGCTTTCCCCACATTCTGGTATCACACTATCTCCCTCACAAACTGTCTAATAACCCTACACATCAAGAGGATGCTGATAGTGCAGCTGTACAGATGTGCCTGCTCTAAGCTCCATGTACTGAACTGCAGCCTTAGGAATCCGGAGCTTTTTGAGGTCATCTTTGTAAAGCAAAGACTTCTATGAGGAAAGCTAATGTTGGAACAGATGCACAGAAAGTAGAGATTAACTGCAATTACTCTAAAAATTTTTTTTGAAAAAATTTCCATACATGACAAATATAGGCAAATCCTGCCTGATGATTGGCTTAAAAGTATTTAATTTAGCCATTTAATCCTTTTCCCATAATAATTGTTCTTAACAGTTCATTTCAAGATGTACAGTAAGCACTCTTACTCCATGATGTCAAAATGGAAACAGAAGTAGAGAAAAATATGTGAAGGTTTCCCCAGATAACATAAAAATATGTGAAGGTTTCCCCAGTGATGAAGCCACAAGGGGAAAAAATATCTACAGGAACATTTACCTATAAAATTAAAAAAAAAAAAAATTAATTTGACTTAAGCAAAGCCCGTGCTTTACTCTGGATACCATGATTCCTACACCTTTATAATCCTTACACCTCCACTTTCCAACAAGACTTGAGGTGGTTGTCTGAGTCTCAAAGGCCAACAGCTTTTTCCCACTCTTACTTTCATCCCAAATTCTCTCCATGTTTAGATCTAATTTGTGACAAAACTTTTGAGATTAATCTGCAGAGACTTTTAATATTAAGAAAGTTTCCCTGCTATTATTATAACCATTTGACTTCCTGGGATGGTGTCTTTAAATCTGTCCCAGGTTGTAGCATTTACAAAACCATCACCAGGCCAGCTCAGAAATCTAAGGGAGCTCAAAGCCTTGGACGTAATCCCTTGTACATTCAATAGAGTTCATGATCCTTTTATGCATGTTTATTCATTTGTTCCTAGTTTTGCAATGTTAATGAAAACCAAACCCAAGCAAGCTTTATTAGATTTTCATTGCAAATATTTGCAACTGAGATGCAGTTAATTAAAATTAAAACAAAAAATATACCTTGCAGAGCATGTTCACTATGGAAAACTATTTATGTACACTCTTCCTTGATCTCTTTGGCAAGGTCTGTGTTAAATCAGGATTTCAGAAGATGGGATTGAAATAATTTAGGATAGAACCACAAACTGGAAACTTGCTTGAAATTTTCATCATATTGTGGATAAAAGAGATCAACTCTAAATGAAAATTTAAGACATGTGTTTGTTTTCCCAGCCCTGCATCTACTTTAGCTGATACCTGAGACCTGCCTAAAAAGTCCTTTATCAAGAACAAGTAGCAGATAACACCCTACTACTGCCACAATAACAGTTTGTTCCTACAGAAACTTTGCTTGCATCAATAACAAAAACATTAGCATTTAATAATTAAACACAAGATTACTTGTGACAAAGGAATTTTTTTTTCATTGGAGGTGTGAGGTTTTTATCTCAGCATTAGTGAGAACAGAAACTGGCCAAGCAATCATCTGACTGCACAGGAAGGAGAACAAATTGACCACATGAAATCTTCATCTAGCAAAATTTCATATTCATATCTGTTTTCCCTTTCTATTTTATAATAGAGCAGATCTGGCAGCAGCCTCCATGGACACAAACAGCCCGTTTGTCCTGCCCTTCCTGGTCCCCCATGTCTTGCTTGGGTTTTGAAACACCCAAAACTGCTGCCAAAGAGCATTTTAAAAACCTGTTAACCTCCCTTGTCTGTTCAGGGCATCCATACGAGCCAGGAATCATTTGGTCCAAAAGGAAATTTATCTTCTCTGTTATTTTGGGGAAAACACCCTAACTACTGTCAACAGTCTGTAGGTTTGATATAGAAGATACTCCACCCTCAAACCTCTCAAATTTATTCTTATTTACTCTTTTTTTTTCTCGCATTGGGTCCACAAGGCCTGAAGTATTTACACTAACACCTTTTCTTACAGCTAGAGATCTCTTCAGAAGTTTTTCCTCTGTCACTCATGAAGCACCTTTAATACAGCACAGCAAATCCTGTCCTGCTGGCTGCAGTTCACTGCTCTTTTGGTTTTTTGTAAAGTCATTAGAAAACACTAGAAATAAATTCATGAGCCCTCCAGAGTAGCACTTTTAATTGGTGTTTTTTCACAGGTTCTGTAGGACAAATACAAGTCATATTTCAAGCTCAAACAAAAGGACTGATTTAAAGCCCTTTTTCCTTTGATATCAAACTGGGATCACTTCATAGGAATATGATTATTTTGAAAAGAGAATGACTCACATTTTAAACCCTTTAAAGCAAATCACAAGAATGAAACTTTATGACATCATTTTAAAGCAATTTAAGGGTAAAACTAGCTAACAGAAAATACTAAGGTCTGTTTAAAACCTTCCAAAATTAAATTAAAACTTTAATTTACTGAATTTGGGGTTTCATATTTGTACTTTCACATAGATGTAAAATGTACTGGACCTAACTAATACTCTGGCAATTAACATGGGCTTTACTTATGGATGATATTCAGCTATTTAAAAATTAATAGCATTAGAACTTTCCAGGAAAATGGCAGGCTCTCTGGAGGAGCATAGCACAATGGCAGCTCAATTTATTTTTAAATGTTTGGTTAGGGCTGACTCTTGGAAACAGCTCAGCTGTAAGCCCATACAAATGCAATCCACCAGTGCAGGATTGAGGAATGAAATCCTTTACCACACCTAGAAATGCAAAACCTGATTCAAAACAGCTGTTTCTCAAGGTTCTATCATCCGCTCAGGAGGGTAAAATAACAAATAAAGTAAGACCTTGCTCTTTGAAATTATGAAAGGTACCCTTATTCCACTAGGTGGTTGTTTTTAGAAGTTTTGCTTGTTTTGTTGTTGTGGTTTTAATACACCTTACAAGTCACACCTATCCAGCAGGATTTCTGGAGGGGATCTGTCTGCCTGCAATATCTCTTCTTTAGTGTTCAGCTTCTTCTTGGTTTCATAAATTTTCTCTCAGTTTGTAAGAGTCATGGTGCCATTTTAGGACACGATTTTGCTAAAGAGAGAGCAAAGTGTACCAGGTAGCTTAGCTAAAATCATTTGCTGCTGTGTGATGCATCTGTTACAGGTTTTCTCCTGGACTAAGATAAGGTTGGAGCTGATTCATCTACAGATAAATACCAGAAAGTTTAAACTGGAAGAAGGGATTATAAAGAAAAAAAAAAAACTTCCTTAGGCCTTTAAATGACAAACTGAAAATGAAATATTCCTCTCCAAGTGACTTTCAGGGTTTATAGGTCTCAGGATATCTTCCAAAGAACAACCTCTCAGTGTCCTGTGTTTACCACAGGAAATTGCTTCTGGCCAAAAACCTGTACAGACCACCTCCAGGAGTGTGCCTTGCCCTGCTGGCAGCATCTGAGAGGGTTCCCGAGCTGCTGCTCTTGCACTCAGCCTCCTCCTCTCCTCACCAGAGTGAGCCTCTCACTTCAGCACAAGTCAGGGGGTCTGGGCTCAAAGGTCCCACTTGAACAGAGGTCGGGAAGAGCCACGGTCTGGGAGGAAAATCATCGAAACCAAAAGCCTGGCTGTCTGTTCCAGGGCAGAAATCTCCCTGCCGAGATATTTGCCAGCTCAGGAAAACCTGTCTCCACCTTGCTCGTGGCCCGTGCTCCCAGGTCCCACACCTGAAATGCCTGCACTGAGAAGAGCCCAGGGGTTCCTGCAGGGCTGAACCTCGCTGTGTTTGCCAAGAGAGGGAACAGCACCCTGCCGGGGATGAAGTGTGTCAGTAGGACGTAAAGCAGGCTCCAAAATTAGCCTGTGACCATCTTATTTTACCAACATCATCACTGTCTCAGTGCATATGTTTCATCTGGCAGAAGTTACAAAGACCGAGCTACTCCTCAAGGCATTTTCAGAAGCATTTATCTTTAGCTTTTGCTTTTCCCCTAGAAGTCTTCAGCTCTAAAGGCTGAGGGAATTGCTTAGGGTGACTCACACCCAGGCTTTACTAAAAGCATGAAGCCCTGCGCTCTTACAGACAATCTTTATTTGAAACAGACTTCTCCTAATAAGTTACTAGAAAAAAAATTGGAATTTGCAGAAAATAGGAAGCCTGTGCTCATTGCATCTCTGGATCCCATAATCACGGACTTGAGTCCAAAAAGCCTTCCTCTCAGAGCTCTGTACCTACCTCAGCAGACCACTAAGCTGCATCATCTCCAAGAGAGTAATGGAATTTTGTGCGTATTGCACAGCTCTGTGTGTACTACCACGACTGAGATCACATTTCTTTTTAAATATATGTATGCTTTCTAGGAAAGATGGGTAAAATGTTTACCGTTTTGGCCTGATTCTCTCAAATATTAGTCATAATCAAGTAAGGAATGTATTTCTTTTAATACTGCCATAAAGATTCAATGAGTCACTCTCCTATAGGTGCCTGGGAGGCAGCAACCAGTGGGAATAGCTGATTTTACAGTAAACCATAAAAATGTATTGTTACAGAAGTAACCACTAGCTAAGCTGCTGAATCATACATCTCATGCTGATGTACTCACAATGGTATGATCCCCTGAGAATTTACCTCTTAAGCTGGAGCTCAGATGTGAAATCACAAAACCCAACAAACTAGGCACTCCAGAAATAAGTTGAAAATTGAGGTGCCGTCCTGCAACTTACACAGCATTTAATAGTTATCGGAATGAAGATTATTTCATGTAACTGACACAATCAGCCTCTTGGCAAGGAGGTATGTTAGTTTATGAATCAGCAACAAAGAACTACCAAGGAGAGATATAATATTTGGGACTTCATCTGAATTATAGCACACTGAACAACAAATTTCACCGTCCTTTGCTGTTATATTCACCACCAACTCCCCTACTGAAGTGGATTCCTTATAATTATTCTGGAAGCTTCATTAGGTCTTTCTGCTCTGCAAGATTTTAAAGTTGTTTTTACAGTAACAGGGCTTCATCACAGAGGTAAGGCAAGCAGTCCCTTGGGTAAGGACTTAATCAGTGGATGCAGCTCAGATGAAAACTATTTGTAAAGAAACCCACCTGCTTGGCTCCTGCTTTGAATTTTGCCTTCATCATAACACACAGAGTCACAAGAGCGAAACTAGCACAGCCCAGCACAATGTCTGACATTGCTTTATTGTGCTTCTCTGGCAGCTTGCAGAAATCCTTCATAACATATTTATCATCTGCTCCTGAATCACTGAATGGTACTGGGCTCAGCTACTTCTTCTGGCAAGATTTTCAAGGCCTCATGAGCAAGAAGCTATTGCAAAGAAGACCACTGAGAAATTAAGTTAAAGACAACTTCACTAAAAAGAATAGCAGATTTCCTCATTTACTAACGTAACTAAATGACACAATATATACTTTAAGCTATCTTGACATTTTCAAGATAATCTACATCTGAGAGTTTGCTTTTGGAGACACAAGCCCCGGGTTGCATGTTGGATGCTGGACCCTGACAGTGGAACTCAGCTGTGAAGGTATCATTGTTTCTGCACCATTTTATAGGAACTGAAAGTATCTTTTGATATTGTGCTAAAATTCATGTACAACACTGGCTTGTGGCTGATCTTTGACCAGAAAGCTGCAATGACAGAGAGTCTCTGAGACAAAAAAACCCCTAGGACTGAAATTTACTGTAAATAAACTTGAGCTTAACTGCACAGCCTTGGAATGCCATTGCTTTAAAAGTCATCAGTTGCTTCTTAAACTCTCTTAAATCATCATAAAAGCATAACTAAAGTTAAAAAAAAAAATCCAATCAAAAAAACCCCCACAGATAAAAGTAGCTTCTAGCTTTAGATAAGATTTCTGCTCAGTAGAGAAAAATGTCTTGAGCAAACAAGAGATGGTACATGATTCAAATTACAACTGTACATAGAAGTAATTAAAAAATTATTTGTCCTAGTAGAATGACTTGCACACCAATGAACTGAAATCTAAATTATAAAGCTCAATTGTATTATGAATCCTTCGTCTTTGCTACAGCTATGCCTAAGTATACACTGCACTCCTAGAGGATTACTTTTAAAACACAAGAGATTTCACCCTAATCACTTTTCCCTCAAGAAATGCTTCTAAAAAAACCCTACCTTTGCATCTCACAACAATAAACAATTCAGAAGATTCCTCTCCTGACAAAATTATTGATTATGACTTTCAAGGATTAAAGCCTAATATATATCCTGGAAATTGAATAATTATATTTTGATGGCAGTTAAGCAGATATTAAGACAGCAATATCTCAGAGGTACTGACAATAACCTTTTTCATGATAGGACAGAAAATGCACACTTACAACTGCACAGTTCACAATCTTGCTCTCAATCACCCCTCATTCTTGCCAGAGCATTTCCCATTTTCCTGCTATTAGATCACAACAGCCCTAAGTAGATCTGCCAGAAAAAAAATAAGACACTTTGAGCCCAGCCTGATAATATTCCCCCGGGCACGTGCAGCCTCCCACCTGCCCCTCTCCTGCATTTCAAGACTGTGCTGTGGTGTTGCTATAGGACACAAAATAACTAGACTCACAGGCTGAGCTGAGAAGGGCAAAAAAGGGAGGAACTTTTTTTGTCCCGATATTTATACATTTCTCAATTCGACAAGGGATTGGAAGGATGGTGTCACTTCCTCTCCAACCCCACTGGACAAAGGAACTGTTCATCATAATTTCTCTCGTTGCAAAAGAATGAAAACAAAAAGGAACAGTTAAGTAAATGTTGGCTATTATTTACATAAAGACTGTGAGGATTGTGACTCCAAAGAATGTAAATCAGAAGGCTAAAAAAGAACCAGGGCAACACTGTAGGGCTGTGGGTACTCTCCTTTGCCACGCCACCACCCCTTCCCCAGGCAGGAGGGAGGCTGCTAAAGCACAGCACACCACGTCCTGTGCTCAGCACCCACCAGCCCAGGAACATCTGCCCCTGTCCCTGTCTGGAGGCAGCACCAGGTAACCCAGCCTGCCCAAGGGGGAAGGGCACTCCTTGGGAGTAAAGGTTTTTGGCAGGTTTCTCCTTGGGTAATTTGTGTGGAGGGCTGGCTGACCTTGGAGGATCACACAGTAGTAGGAGAACTAATATATGAAATGGCACAAAACAGCAAGCAAGTGATTAGGAGGAGGACTTGGGGACTGTACCAAGCTTCAGTGTTGTTCTTAACCTGGATTCAATTTTATTAGAGACACTTTTTTTTTGTTTTCTAAATATTAGCCCCTGTATTTCAGTGACTATGTGACAATTCCTGCTGTTTGTCTATTTATTCTCATTGCTGCCATATCTAAGCACCTCTGCCAGACCTCCTAACACACATAGATTTTTCTATGCAGAGCCTTTACACAAGGGACAGGCATCTGGGGCAGCAATTCTCGGGTTAAGGAGGGATCATCACACTGCTCTGACTGCCAAGAAATGCATCTTCCACTCAGTCCCGCCAAGAGGTCTCAGAAAGTCTCTTTGCTTCTTCCAGCTACATCTAATCATGCAAAATCACCCCTTACCTTCTCCAAAGGACTTTGCTTCTCTCAGATGCTCACAGCCACAACATTACTACCTTGAGAGACTAGAGAAAAATTTCAGCCAGCAAAAACTACCTCGTTGAACAGGAGCAGACCCAGAAGTAGATTGAATGCAACTCTTCTTGACAGCTTGAAATTTCTACACTCTCCTTTCTGATAAGTTGGTACTGTAAGAAAGTCAATGGACTCCTTCAGCATCTGTGTAAAATTACTTTACTCATTTAAGCATTTATGAATGAAATCATTTAGGAAATGATACTTTGCCTCTGGGAAAGTAGGCCAGCAAACTTGAATAAATGTAATTACTTGCTTGTTAGTTGTTCCTCAAGATGGATAAAGGTTTCTGAAGAATCTTGACATGGTGTGGGAGAGCAATTAGATCTATCCTTCATCTCTCCTATTACTTCCTACACAATCTTCTATTACATTAATCCCAGGAAAACTAGGGGGTTTTCTTCCAAGATTTCCCACCCATGCAACCACGGCAGCAACACTAAGCTCACCAAAGCTGGCCCAGGCACAGAGGTAGCTGCAATAACCAGTGTCACCAAGACCTGCTCAATTTCACCAGAGCATTAAGCAACCACCAGCACCAGGTACCCAGAGCAGGGCCCAACCTTTCTCAATCAGCTCCTGCAAACTGCTGGCACAGAGCAGCAAAGATTTCAGTTTGACTTCTCCAAAGAGTGGAACACAAGCTGCAATTGTTAGTTACAAGAATACAGAACCTTAGCTGGAAAGCTCTTTAATTGGCCTTTTTTTATAAAGACAATTTTATCTATGCAAGCAGTTTATAAACATTCCTCTTATCTACAACTGAGTTTGTTAGATTAATTTTTTTTGTTAAAACAATTAAGCTCTTTAGATAGATGAAATAAAATCTACATTTTAAAAAAATAACCTCAAGCAACCTGCTTTCTGCTCAAATTAGCATTTGCATTGGAAAATGGTCTTTTCAACTTCTGTTTCAAACAAAAAACATAAAACAAAATAAAAATCGTTACAGCATTTTTAAATAACTCATTATTTTTTTGTTTAGTTGATATGAAATCCAGAAAAATCCTCCTTATGTTGAACTCGTCCAAACCAGTTCAGTGAAAGCGCTTCTGGAAAAAGACAAAAATTCTGGTTTTATCTAAAAATTGTGCACTAAAGCATTTGGAATTGGGCAAATCCTAGCTTAATGCAGAAAGCACTGGAGCAGACATTTAAATTTCCTTACATGATCCCAATAAGTAAATTGTAAAAATAAAGTAAATCTCACGTGTGTTTGCAATATTGTAGCTTTGGGCCCCTGACCACCCAAATGTGTCTGCAAACTAGAATGACCACACAGTAAGCAACAGCACAGAAAAGACCAAAAAAGCCAGGTCTAATCTCCCAGACGTGAACTATTTTCAGCCTCCAGTTCACACCGTTAAAAAGTTTATTTGTATTCACCACCCAGGTTTTTTCTTAATGTTCTGCTTTAAAACACACACATGGCTGGATTTGAGACAGCACAATGCAGAGGGAAGCATAAACGAAGCCGTGAAAGCTGTTATGTGTACTCTGTAAGCCTAATATTGCTTGCAGGAAACCAAACTAGTGTGTTAAATATCAATATCACTTCAGCACATTATCCTCCCCCTCTGAGACAAAGAGGAACACACAGAGCCCACACCACAGTAACTCATCACAGCTACACGTGGCCTGGCACTGGCCACATGGAGCAAACTCAGGTCGCTCACTTTCCTTGTGCTCTTCATAGAACAGGGGAGAGAGAAAACTGGAAGGTAAAACAGGAAACTGCTTTTGAACAAACAAATCTGTTGGATTTAATGCCCCTTGTTACACTTAAACGCCTTGGTCAGCTGATATTGTACCCACAAAGATGTTTTTCAAACTCAAACGGAAGGAATTCATGAGGTGACACTGGCATAACCATGTGTGTTGGCAAACTTAAGGCAACAGTGAATGCTTTTTAATTTCTCCTGTTCACTCCTTGCCAGGTTTAAAATTTTCAGTGCATTTGAAAACAAAAGAAAAGAAAATTAAACACGTGCCACCTATTAAAAGCAATTCTGCCAGTCTTCAACAAAGGTAACACTCTTTTCTTCGTGTGTTTACTCTGGAAATGATTACATATGCAAGACACTCTTGTGGCTGGTTATGTTTAAGTTCCTTAGCCCAACAACAACATTGTAATTTTAATAAGAAAAAATAAGCCTCTATAGATACAAAAGGACTAAATCCAAGGCCCAGATTTATAAAGGCCACAGAGCAAATAGCAAGGTGTGATATAGCAGCCAAGAACCACCAGTAACAAAAGTCTTCAGGCAGTGCAAAGCCACAGCACCTCGCACAGGACCTAGCACCTCACCCTTGACTTGGGAGCCTCTCCCCTTCAGCACAAACAAATTCAGAATAGAAAGATGATCAAAACAGGAACAGCTTTTCACCTTCAGCTGTACCTGTGAAGTGCTTGAAGACCAAATGATCAGAGATTTTACTCACTGTGCAAGTTTAATATTTCCCAATACACACTGAATAGCTGTACAGTATACTGGAGCACCGATTTAATTGGATCTAATTTAGTGTTGTCTGACAACTCAGATGATGACAAATACCACTGTTTTAATGTGTGAAAAGTCCCAGAATTCTTGGAAAAACACACTAAATAAGGAGGTTGCTCCCTTAGAATTGCAGAGTTCGGCTGGTGGCTTTTAAAAGTATCTAGTTTGTAGCTGCTGGCTGGATTTTGTCACTGAAAGTGATTGCTTTGAAGATGGGCAACAAAACAGGAGCTTTTCTTATCTGGTTCACATAATTGCTTTTAATGTCTGCAGTTACCATGAGCCTGTTTGTTTTTGGTCAAGCTCTGAGAGAAGGTGAGCACGAGATTCGGTTCATTTATTACCTTCACCTTGGATTTCCTTCTTGTGCACTGGAAAACCATGACAATAGTGCTAATCTGCTTCTTGTTTAGCATAAATCCACTTAAAAGTATGTTATAAATAGCAAGCTATTGTTAATAGATTGAGTAATGATATAAAGACTGAAATGAAATACATCAGAGAAACATGGAGAAAAAATGTGGTTCGGTTACACATTGGAGAGATATTATATTTGCAGGCATAGAGCTTCCAGGGTTATGTTTTAGAAGTGTTATTACTGTAGCTTGATGGAGTTCAAAATGAGTATTTTCCAACTGGTATCTCAAAAGGTTATTCTGCCTTAGAGCAAACCAAACTTAGAAATATTTGTCCTCCTGCAGGTGCCCTGAAATGACCTAAATCGTTTATTTGGCCTAGAAACACAATAAAGCATACAAGACAGTTTCCAGAAAGTGCTCTTTTGACTTTCTAGGGTCTGAAACCTCTTCTTAATCCTCCTATCTCTCCCATGCTGGAAGCAGACCAACCTTCTGGCTACAACAATTACTCCTCTTCACCAAACACCATCACCATGCCTGGTGCTTAAGAACACCATGGCAATAACTCTGCGTTTAGGAAAACAGATGTATCAAGGTCTAGCCCATAAAATGTTGCTTGGAAGACAGACTGGCACAGCTTACTCGGGTGTTTAGGAGCCTGGTTGACAGAGTCTCTTGGGAGCCTCACCTGGAGGGCAAAGGAGTCCAGAAAGGCTGGATATTCTTCAAGAAAAAAAGTCTTAAAAGGTGCAGTAACAGGTCATCGCCACGTGCTGAAAGAGGAGCCAGCAGGAAAGACCACACCAGCATGGCTAAACAGAGTTTTGCACGGAACTCCAAAAAAAAAGGAATTTATGACCTTTGGAAGAACAAGAATGCAACTCAGGAAGACTAAAAGGATGCAATAAAGTTATGCAAGGGGAAAATTAGACTGGCCAAAGCCTGAGTAGAACTCACTCGGGGTAATACCATAAATTACAATAAAAATATTTCTATAAACACATTATCAATAAAAGGAAGAGTGAGGAGAAACTATCCTTTATTGAATGTGTGGGGGAACAGTGACAGAGGGTGAGGAAAAGGCTGAGGTGTTTAACGCCTTCTTTGCCTCAGTCTTTTAGAGTCAAATGAGTTCTTCTGCAGGTACTCAGCCTCCTGAATTGGAAGACAGGGATGAGGAGCTGAAAGAAGCCCCCACAATCCAAGGGGAATTATTCAGTGACCTTCCACACCATTTAGACACACACAAGTCTGTGGGGCCCAGTGGGAACCACCCAAGGGGAATGAGAGAGTTAACAGCTGGACTTGATCTTAAAGGGCTTCTCCAACCTAAATGATGATATGATTCTAGGGTTGATGCCACAACGTTACTCATTCTTTACTGAAGACCACAATACAGCCTACAGAGCACAAAGAGTCTTCTTGTTTCTGCTTTATTTTCTTTCTTGTTTCTATTTTTCATCTTAAACAAACTTGTCTTTCTTCTAAATCTTCAAGCAATGCAATAAGTTTTTCCTCCACTGGTTCAACTTTAGAGTGGATATGTCAGCCAAAAAACACTACCAGCTGTGGGTATTGATTTCTTCAAAACTCTTCCTGGTCTGAGCAAGCTCCAGGACACAGGGGGAAAAAAAGAAGTCCCTCTCACATTAAGCTGTGGCATTGCATGTTCAGCACACACCACTAACCTTGCCAAAGTGCTGAACAACATCCTTCAAAGGCTTCAAAAGACTGCCAAAGACTGCTACTCCCCTTCCCAAGGTGCCAGGGAGTTCATACAAGT
This sequence comes from Platysteira castanea, assembly GCA_013397175.1. Taxonomy (NCBI): domain Eukaryota; kingdom Metazoa; phylum Chordata; class Aves; order Passeriformes; genus Platysteira; species Platysteira castanea. Next base: position 3,729,685 of record VYXC01007095.1, read on the forward strand.
CAGCAGTTGTGCAGCCTCATTCATGCTGGATTCAGCTCTTTCTCTTTCGGAGTAAAAGTCTCCTTTAACATTTTAATGAAATATGTATCTTCCCCAAAGTTAGTTACTGGAGGGAAATAGTGTTTCTCCACACCTCTCCGTGGGTGTTGACCTCAGCTGAACCTGTCATGACTCACTCTTGTCCAGAGAATGCAACCAGAGACAGCACAAGTGATTTACTATTCCTTTGCCTCCAGCCCTGCCCTCAAGCAGGGCACCACTTTAGAGAGCGGTGATCGTATTTCTGACCCTGCTAAGCAAAGGGTGGCTCAATAGCTGTGCTTGTTTTTAAGTCATATTTTACACCCAGAGCTACAAACAACTGGTACGAGAACAGCAGCTCTGATGCACCACCAAGCCAGCAAAGTTCTCTGCTCAGAACCAGTCTGTGAACAAGCTTCAGCTATCAACCCCTTGGAACGAAAGAGACAGAACTGCTGGTGAGCTGCTCCCAAAATGGGCCTTGGACCAAACTGTCCCTGGTGGCCCAGCAAGTTCCAAGCCTGTCAACCATCAATGCTCCACCAGTCCTGTAAACCGTACCCTGGAAAACTCAAAGCTTCCAACTCATTCACTCCATCACTTATTTCATAGCTGCAGCAAGGTCTGTAACGTTCAACCTTACTGGCAACCACAACTTCAAGATTTCTTACCAACACAACTCATCAGAGCGAATAATAAAGCTGAGTTTGTACTCTTTCCCTCCAGTGCAATATTTCTCCTGCCTTTCAAGATTCCTTCAGCTTTGATCCCATTAACACACACACGTGTGTGCACTTAGCATTAAATATAAGCTACAGACAGGGATCATGACTCAAGTTGGGTATGGAATACTCATCCAAGCTTTATTGATGGGTGCTGTCCACCATGGCATGAGTTATGTATTTGTGCTCTCCAAAACTTCCTGTGGCCCCAGCTGGGCATGCAATGTTGAATTTGAACTATTTACAGAGCTCAGAAACTTCATCCTCCCCGATCCCAAGAGCAGCGAGACCACATCCACTACAAATAGCATTTCTCAAAAAAAATGCCCCATCTCTAGTTTGGGCTCAAAAATATCTAGGGAGGTTCTCCCACAGGATATACTCTCAGGGAGTTGTTTCTGTTCCATTTATGGCCCGTTAATATTATGATAGAGTAAAACAAACCCAAACCAAATCTTTAGCATACCTGAAAAACAGACCCATTATACTGCAGAATTTTTACATTCACCCAGGGAAGAAAAAAACAAACAAAACAGGAGGCTAAAAGCAAAGATCCAAGACTCTGAATGTACTGCGAGGTCAAAGCTATTTTCTTTGTGATTTTATAAGATCCTCTCCCCCAATTTGTGGCAATCCACTGCAGCCATAAAATTGACATAAATCAGACATACGCAGAGAGCACTGAAAAATGTAAACATTATGGGAAAAAAAGCCCAGCAGTAACTTCTGAATTGGAAAGAAAGTCATTTAATACATCTTACACAAGATGGAGAGTTCACCAAATAAGGAGACCCCCCTACAGTTAAGGAGATTTGCTGGGTTTACCGCATTAACCAAATTATTTAAGTAGTGTCCTTATGCCATTAAAGTTAAAGTGGTGTCAGTGTTCCCATCTATGCTTTAATTTCTACATTCTATAACTACTATTAAAACAAAATACTTCAGATTAGATCTAGCCTAATAAGTTTTGGGGGTTTTTTTTGTCTGTTTGTTGCTGGTTTGAGGTTTTTTTAAAATGCTTTTTTATGTTGCCTTGGGTGCATATATTCCAGGGCAGTGTAAAATGAATTATTTCAATTGAGTTTTTCTTTTAATATTCAAAGACACTTGAGTTTTAATTTGAACATTTATAGTCATCTCCTTTTTTTCTACTGAAAAATGGTAAATTGCCTTTAGCACACAACGCCACGTGATTGTAGCCCTTTAAAATATCATGTAGTCTGATCCTTACCAACGACAAGCTCTTGTAATAATTTTTAAGCCTCAGAATCCAGGACAAAAGCTATCAGGCATCTCCCGTCCCTGTAATTGCTCAGCACCTTTGAGAATCAGGGCACTTTCACTGACATGTCTAAATATAGTTTTAGATACTTAACTTTAGGAACTCAGATTTTTGAAAAAATGAGGTCAAAATGATTAAAGTAAATCTCATCACCTTTGACATTCATAATTAAATGAATATTCAAATGAAAGTAGTTGCTTAAGACTGTGTGTTCTTTCTGGCTACACTCAGCTCCGAGTATTTTTTTCTAATTTGCAGTATTTTATGGCTTTACTACCAAGACAGCCTGAAATGCAGTGGTACATTCCAGCAGGTTTGCAATCAGAGAAGCACCATTCTGCCACCTTCCTGATATAAATGACAACACTCCGAGTGCCTGAAACAGCTCAGCAGGAGCTGCAGAGGCAACATTCCAGCAGGTGCTCGAATTTGCTGAAACACCAGGCCAATTACCCCCTTTACCACAACAGGAAATGATGGGAACTGGAAACTTCAGCCACAAAAAGCTACAGATTGGGCAACACCTTTCTTCTCTGGGAAGCAGCGATCCCTTTTCCCACCCTGCATTTTCCTCTGCAGGAGTCAGGGCGCTGCTTGTAACAAGGTGTGAGAGCAGGGATCAGCAGAGCGGTGGTGCCTTATCCCCTCCACACTCCTGAGAGGTTTAGAGCTGTGCCTTCTTTTCCTTGTCTTTCCTCACCTTTAGCTGTAGCTCAAGCTTCTGACAGCTAATGTGATGCAATTGTGATTAAACCAAGACTAAATGTGTCTGGCTCAACAACATCCTCTTGCCCAACATGAGAAATATTTCACCTGCAGCTCAATAGCGGGGCAGCAAAAGAGGATTCATTCAGCATTATGGAGTCAACTACAAATTATAAGAAAAGCACAGTCACTGAATTTATTTTTTTAAATCTCACAGCAATTCTCCGCAGTTACTCCCACTATTAGGATGATTTTAACCGAGATCATTCTGTGTGCACGTGCTGGTAAAGGGCAATGTAATGCCCAAAGAGTCATCTGTGAAAATGCAATCCCTAATATACAGCAGATAAAGGAAAAATTACATTTTGCCCCTCTGCTTGTGGTTAGTCTGGATGCCTCAATCCAATTTTCCTAACTGACATTACATTACTCTGCAGTTACACGTTTGCACTTTAATGTTTATCTCTTAAATCTCGAGCCATGCACTTCAGTCACGTCTGCGGAATATGTGATGTAATCTCACTAGATGTGTGTAATTAGAAAGATAGAATCAAAAACCATAACCCCAAGGAGGATTTTTTTTATTTTCCAGACTTTAAATTCATAAGCAATGCTGAAAACAGTTTGTAATTTAATCCCTGTATGCAGCAGATCACCAAAGTGTACAGCGTGTAAACTGAAAAGACTTTCTTTGCTGAGAAAAATAAAGAAAAATGGTTCACATGACTCTTCAGTATCTACAACATGCAAAAAACCCCCAGACATGTTTTGCTTCTACAGAAATAGGTTGCAGTTCCCCTGTACATCTACAGGACCTGAAGGAACATACTCACCTCTTATTACTGTTACTCAAGAACAAAGTACTCAAGCTCACTTTTATCTCCAGTTCAGCGCAGCACCGCAAACTAGGGGTGAAAACTTCTTTCTCATTGTAATAACAAGATTAAAATGCCATTAAAATATGCAGCAATCTCAGTAAATGATAATTGCTATCACTAATAGTCAGGAGATTAAATGAGGGGGAAAAAAGTTTGGTCTGGGTATTGGGAATGAATTCCTAATGGCAAGACCTGCAGTGCACAGTCCCTGGGGGCTTCAGGGACAGCTCGCTGGGAGCTGGGGCTAATCTGCACACACACTTCCAGCAGCTCATCACAGAGAAATGTATAAGGCTTTATTTATTTATTTATTTACGCTGTTCAACACACACGGTGGTTTTTTGAAAATACACAGGGATGAAAAACACAGCCCAAAGAGCTTCAAAGGAAAGCTTTATCAGGGGAACGACTGGCACTGCTTCTCCAAAACCAGATTCTGAATGCCCAGCTTTATCTACAGTGAGCCCACCTGCTGCACAGACCGTGCTGGGGCAGCACAGGAGGGCACTGCAGGGTTGGTCCAACCCCTGCTTCCAGGGAGGCTTGCACAAATGGCAGGCATCCTACACAGGCAAAACTTGGATCTGAACAAAGTTTGGACCCTGTTTAAAACTCTTGCGTGAAATTGCTTATAATGAGAAATGACGTTTTTTTTCTTTCAGAGCAATTCTGGAGAACCATTTCTTTCAAAAAGGGGGAAAAAATGTTTCACTGCGAAAACAAGAGGAATTAGGCTGATTGAAACACATTTAAACACTTGTAGGAGAGTGAAAAAATATGTGCAAATGTGAATATGTGCACTTTTGCCCAGTGCAGTCTGAAAGGACACCTTGAGCTATTTCTCTGTTTCCAAAAGTGGCAGGGCAAGGCCATGTCTGGCAGAACCCAGCCAAGCTGGATCTAGGAACCAACTCAAACAGCAACCCAGCCAGCAGACTCTTCCTCCTCCCAAAAGCACAGCTACCACAAATTTTGCAATACAGCAGCATCAAAACCAAATTAACCACAAATAGTTTTCTAACAATTCTTACCCACATCCTGCACAACACAAGGTAAATGTGCATAAGAAACATTTTGGAACGTGCCTCATGGTCATACTCCTTAAGTTAAGGCTCCTGAAGAAAACCAAGTGTGCTGAGCAGCTGAACTGGTTAACTTTTTCCTCTGACTGTGAATTGCATCACCCCCCTTTTATGAGTGACATGGTCACTTAATAAAAAATGTGTCATGTGAGATGTTTTACAACACATTAATATCTGCTTCTCAACTACCAGCCATCTTATTAAATTCTCAGCGTGTTCTCACTTTGGAGCCATCCAGATCATATAGACAGCAACATTAACAGCAATAAAGACATTGCTAGATGTAATGTAGTATCTAATTAACAGTGATCTCAGTGGGGCACGGCCAGGAGAGGACAACTGAATAAAAATCATCTGCATTATTTAAAGTTACTGAAATATACAATTAATGGCAGCAGTACCCATTTTAATTAAAACTTAGAGGTTGTGATCCAAACTGGCTAAATCTGACACAAAAGTAATGGCCTCCATCAGGTTTAAAGCAATTAATCAATCTCTAGCCATCCTTTTCTTGTCTTTCCCAATTATTTATGGTTTAATACCTATTAAAGCCCACTGCCATGGCCATCACCAGACACCTGAATTCCATACTGTGAGAACAGAGCTCTAGAGACCTTCTGGAGCTCTTACACCCTCTCCCTCTTGTGCTGGCCAACCACTGAAGCAGGGGTCAGGGTTGTTTATCCGTCCTGCAAGCTGCTTGGGACAGGCTGGGCATTGTCAGGATGAGCAGAAAGCAGAAAGTCCGACAGCTGGCAAGGCCTCAGGATTTTCAAGAAATGAAAAGGCCACGCTGGAGCCCAATGCTAAATGAAATGAAGCCACTTGTTAAGATACTCCTCTCTATTTTAATCTCCCGTTCTTCAGTGCCAAGAGTGCTCCTACTCCAGTTGTAATAGAAGTGCTTTGTTTCCAAGTTTGCTGCACACTCACTCAAGGGTGCTTCCCAAGTGCTCCATCACCTGTTTCTCTCATCATTTTTGGAACACACAATGGCAAAGAGGAATGTTTTCTGTGTCAGCCTGAGGGAGCATTTCTGCAAATACACAAGAATATGTAGTTGTAAATGTTGATCTACGTTCACTAAAGCCTCCTCAAGCCACTGAATCTGCTCTCAAGCAAGAATTTGAGTTGTATGATGGCTGATTTGGTTAACTTTTTTCGGTACTCCATTCTAAGGAGATATTTTGTTTTTCTCTTCCAGAGTAGCACTTCCCCCTCAACTTGTGAATCATTTCAGGCCTTGTTTTCTGTCTCTCACAGCATGTCAGTTCCAACGCTCTGCTTTAATGAAAGACTTGGCAAGCCAGTACAGCTTTTTCACCTGTAGTTTTTGAAATTAATTTTGTATCTTCTCAAGCAGCACATTTCCCTTATAGCCCACATCAAGATAATGCTTCAGCCATGGGTGGATGAAAGCCTCTCCCCTCCCTGACACAGCCAATCCAAACACAAGCGACCACTCCCAGGAAGCCTCTGCTAATAACATCTTTCCTCAATTTCCTTTTTCAGTTTTTCATTCATTCTCCTCAACAGGATATTGAAAGGTTTCTGACCCCCTTGAAGGTCATTGCATTAAGAGATAGCAAATGCTTCCCTCAGCCTTGATATTTTCTCACTTCTCAGCATTTCAAACTTCGGCATCAACTCTTCAGCTAATTCGAAACTTCTTGCAGAGACTCTCCAAAATATCTTTCCCAAAGTTTTTGCTTTCATCTCCACTCCAAAACTTTATTTATTTAATCACCAAGAAATAAGCATTGTTCACTACTTTGCCTTTTATTTTTCCATTCCCTGAGTAATCCTCCATTGCACATCACTTTCACACACATCCCTAATTCACCACTGCTTTCAGAGGTTCAAAAAGATCAATCTTGGCCAGACTGGTTAGTGAGACACCAAGTACCAGCTAGAAATGCTTCCTCACCACGTCTTTTCATTCGGACATCTACTAAACATTGTATGTGGAAACTTTTACTTTTAATGGTAACTCACTAAATGGGCATTGTCAACATGCTGCGTATTTCATCTGAAGGATGTTTTCCTGAACAACATGTGCCATGATTCCCCTAGGCATTGAACTGAAACTGAGTTGAAATGGTTTTGATATTTCACTCTTTTTCCTTGTTTTCCACAGTTCCTGCTCGTTATTTAGTAGGTTTTAAGTTTTATAGAATCTGACAATAGCTGAATGCAATGCATTATTTACAAAACTTTTTACTTCAGTCTTCTACCTGATTCTGTTTGGAAAGTCAAACAATTCTAAGACAGGAAAAAAACCTTTTTAAATTTCTTGATTTATTAAAACTTGTATAAGCATGAGTTATCTAAAAAAGTGAATAAGTCTGTAGTCAGTGAACTGGGAAAACAGTGTCGAGATCAACTGAATCAAATTTTCACTTAGTAATTGGAAAACTTTTACAGGGTCAGACTGGTTTCTGAACAGAGTATACCCTATTTAACTGAGATAAACCAGGTAAAAAGAACAAACTATTCTTTACACAACTGCCAAAATAACAATCGGAGTCTGACTTAAGTCTTTAACAAAGCCTGGTGTCTAAATAATAAATCACCTCAGTTCAGTTTGCCATGAGAGCTTTTTTCCAGCAAAACCAAACTGCTATAATTTTAAATTGCATTTTTGTTTCCACATCCATTCAGTCAAGTCCATGAATGCACTGATCAAGGGGAAAACCTAAGAGGCTGAAGAGAGTGATTTGAAACCCCACAGTCAGGAAAAGGGTTAAATTTTACTAGTCATTTCATGTTTTTAATTATTTGCTGTGTTTTAATTTCATGCCAGCACCTATCAGTTTTAACGCTGTCAAACTCCGACTTTGTTTAAACTTTTCAAAACTTTGATGTTTTAACAGCTACGAATTTCAAAAGGAAAGCGGATTTGTAAGCACTTGAAGAGACAAAGAGGCCAGAACTTCAGAGAGCATCAGGACTCTGCTTCCTGACACCTGTGGCCTGAAGGGCTGAGCAGCTCCTGCCAAACCCTCCCGGAGCCCACTGTGACATTCCTCCTTCCCAAGTCTTTCACTCAGCACACATTAAACCAGTCCTGGCCTTGACTCACCCACACACTAGAAGCTGTGCAAAGGATGAAATGTGAGGAAGTGATCTCATTCTGAATCCAGCAGATCTTTCACTGCCTAACTATGGATGTGGGAATTCCCCGCTGCTCCTCTAACAGAGTTCTTCCAGGGCACTTTCAAGGCTGCACTACAGAACAGATTTACCAAGTTCAGCATCAGCAAACCATAGCAGGGTGGTGTGCCAGAGCCCACAGATGGCTAATGAATAATTTGGTAAAAATCCACTTCACCATACACAAGACAATGCCCAAAACATCATGGAAAATCTGATGCCTTCAGCAGTCCCAGGCTCAGCCCATATCTGACATCACCACTACCCTGCCACTTCTGTCCCGTGTTCAGCCCCTAATCAAAGGGCAGCAGCAAGCAAATTGCCCTCTGAATTGTACATAAAACATCCCCCTCAGAAGTGCTATCTAATCATCCCCACTACCTCTAAGAACACAATTATTTCCAGAACCCATCATATATTATCTTTGAAAATTGCTCACATCAAAGCCCACTGCTACCAAATTAAACTACCAGCATCGCTTAAATAAAACAAGAGCTCGGAACATCCATTTCCACCTCATAATCTTTTGGGACCTTTCTAGTGACAAACTGCCACAATGCAACCATAAAATATTCAGTTTCCTTTCAGCACTGTATAGCACAGGTAGAGGGTTTCTAAAAGTAAATTAAAGCAGTATTTTTTCTTCTCTGCTTGTTGTCATTTTTTAAACAAGGAAAAAAGTATGAACTGAAGATTACACCAGAGTTTGAATTGAAATATTTTTTGAAGTGTGTTGGGAAAATACTTCATTCTCTGTTGAAGTGGCCTGTTTGCCCTCAATTTTGCCACTTAGAAGTTTAACACCACCCTTGCTCAGACCATATAGCCAAAACACTTTTGTAACCCTTCTTGTGTCCAGCAATGCCTTAACAACAGCTTTCCAGTGAACCTAAAGATGAACAAAAATAACTATAAAGCAAGCAAGAGACAGGTAGAGGATCTGCAGAAACAGCAAGCAGCATGTAATAATTTTGTATTTTACTAGTCACCTGCCTCTCATTATCCAAGTGCAGCCTTCCCTACACCTGAAAGCAGCAACACTTAAAGTCAGACGAAAAAACACCATGTTTTACATTTGCTCATTCTTTCTTGCAAGACAAATACAATAGTCTGTACTGTACTAAAAAATGGCTTTATGCACTGCTTTTTTTTTAGTAAAAATGAAATCACAGTAAATGAATAAGAATTCTATCCTGAATTGCATCCTGACATGCTGAGAATGTAAATTATGTTTTAGAAAACCACCGTACATAACTAATCTAGATGGGTGCTGCTGGCACAAGCTATTAGACAGCACTTTAAAAGCTGCAGTCTAGTTTAGTGGAGATAATTTTAATTGACTCAAGCGTGTATCTCCATGGTCATGAAATTGTTAGGGAAATGTATTGCAGGGAAAGAGCATTCCCTCAGCTGTGGGGAGCACAGTCAAAGCAACCCAGCAATGCTCTGGGTTCCCAACTGCTGGATGCGTTTTGCAATTGGAAGTGATTGCACTGAGGATGTAAGATGGGCCACATAAATGGAAGCTTTTATTGCTGGTTAGCATAATTACTGCGACTGTCTGCACTGTGTTTGCATCTGCTGGAGCTTGGTTAAGATTTTTGGAGAGCCACAAAATGGGAGAATAGTTGTTTTCACAATGAGCTGCTTCCCTGGCTATTTGCATGAAATGCTTTCTTGGGGTTTTCTGCTGGTCTTCTGAAGAGACTAAAACATGTGAACTGGGCAGGCCTCTTAACACCACTACCTGAAGAACCCACTAAACTGTGGTAAATCACTGATAAACAAAGAGCTCAAACCAGTTATAATGAGGCATCCCCCCAAACTCACAAACATTACCTAGTTAAACAAAGAATCTAGTTAAACAAGAGAAAGGATATTAAAAAAAAAAAAACAACACCTTTCTACTGTATCTTGGGAGTATTTAGCAACTTGAAAGAGGTCTCAATTCAAAAACCCCAAACTGGAGACAGTATTTGTAGATCAATCACCATTTTTCTCTCCCTCTCCATTTTTGGAATGTTTGTTTTGTTTCTGCTTTGTTACTATTTTTCTTATTTGAAACCTTTCTTACCCCTGCACTTCTTTCTCCTCTTTTCTCTTGCTCATTTTTTAGGCAATAAAGTTTCTTGATTTTAAACAAACTCCAAGTCTGATTTTCTAATTGAATTCAAAGGCGGGTTTTTTTAATGTGGTTCAGTTAAACAAGGCTCTGCTCCTTTCATACCATTGCCCATATTATTGCCATGGATTCACTGGGAGTCACCAAAAAGCCCTCGAGTGAAAGGATCCGAGTGTCATGCTGAGATATTTCCCTTCAGCAGTACTCAGATTCAAAGTTTCACCTCCAATCTTCAAGGTCTCCCCCAGGGTTGGTTTCTGCCACCTCTGCTCAGTGGGGTCACCCCACGGCTGAGATCCACAGCCATGGGAAATGGTGCTGGGGGCAGCTGCAGCTGGGACACTCAGCATCTGCAGAGCATGGCGAGGCTGGGCTCTGGTGCTCACCACTGGAAGAACAAGGACTAGACCTCCCTCTTTTGCTTTGGCTTTTCCCACCTGGCGTTTGAAATAAATCGATAAGGAGGAGGAGAAAGAAGGAATTAGAAATAGCAATTGCTTTAACAGAGGATTTTTCATACGCTTTGAACTCTGATCAGGACTACCAGGAGACTGTCTCAGCTGAGAGCCTCCCAGTGCTGTGCATATTGCATTTCCCTTTAAGGGACAGGCATCTAAGAACTCCTTCTGCCTTTGATTTTGCCCAGCACCCAGAGAGCACAGGCAACCAGCAGAGGCCTCTGACAGGTTGTTGGCCCTGGTGTCTGTGCCTGCAAAACAGATCAGACCTTATCGTGGCTGAGCCAGACACCATCACTCCCCCAGAAGGGCCCTGGGGCCCCGAAACCACAGCCTCACTTGTTGAGCCAAATCGGATCTTTCAGCTTTGAGTCCTGCCAGGGCTGGAACACGAGCGGTGCTAAGCTAAAGCTACTTATCTAGCTCATTTGCAACCAAATTTTTAAGATTAGCTAGTCTACCACTGCGATAGCTAAAGATTTAATTGGTCTTGAAACAGCAAGGGTACCATAAATCAGGATGCAACAATTTCTTGTTGGCCCCAGGAGACACAGCGCCTACTTTTACAGAAGTAAGTAAGGAAACGTGGAAGTCTTTGATTATTTTAGCACAGATCATTTCAAGAGAAACAAATATTCTACTCACCCCTAAGGTTGGGACACCTGCACAGCAGGTGCACTAGAGCTGGTGTGCTGCAGTTACCTTTGGCACCACGGTTGCAGCCATGAAAAAATATTTATGAAAATTTATATGAAACCACCAGCATCTGTGACTTCATATAAATTTAAATGCAAGAAAAATCTTT
>VYXC01007095.1:3740943-3913105 GCA_013397175.1 Platysteira castanea
TTTTGTCCTTCTCTGTCATGCTACAGTGACAGTGGCACTCAGCTGTAACCAAGGCTACTTGGGTTCACACATGTGACATATGTTTGGGAGGGGTGTTTGTTTAGTAAAACCAAGTAAACCTGTGTATTAGATCTGCTTATCTTTACTACACAACAAACTCTCCCCATAAACTACTGCTTGGGTTTCTCCAAAGCTGTCTCGGCAAGAACTAAAATCCTAAAATTCTTTTGCCTTTACATTACCTAAACTGATCACTTTCATTAAAAGATAGGGCATACTACTGTTTTTATCAACCTAGTCAGTCAAAAATGGCTTAAAACACACCGTAGGCCCAAACACTAGGATTTTGAATGCAATAAGCTTGTGCTAATTGCATTCCAAATCCTGTTTATTGTGTCTCACAATGTAGAGGCTACCAATGTAACAAGTACCAAGCACAGCTCTTGTCTAAGAGGAAGCAGCAAACATCAGTTTTTAACCCACCACAGTAAATGCTTTCTGAAAGACACAAAGCTGAAGTGAATATCTCTTGGGCACTGATTGCTCTGCTTTCCACAGAGCTAGAAAGACACTTTGCAGACAGTAATATACTTTTCAAGAATGTTTGGTGCATTAACCACAGAATTACATATAAATAGTTCTGACTGAACTTGCTTTTAGGTACCAGTACAAAGTGTGCCAGGAGGAGACAAAACGTACTTAAAGACCTATTCAAATTTTATTTGAAGAATAAAAACGAGCTTCAGTTAAGACTTTTTTCATTGCTACATCAGTACCAAATCCTTATTTGCAATATATAGAGCTAAAATGAATAAAGGGATCTATCAGTTCCAATCCTGATCCTTAGATACTCTATTATTATTAAGTACAATCTTTTTAAATGAATGCAAAATTACTGTCACTCAAGGTAATAATTTCTAACCATGTAACTTGACAAATCTATCATCATTATTGTCTTGTATTTTTTCCTCTCCCATTGCAATTGCACAATATTGGCTGCCTTAAATTAATTGTTATTTTAATGGAGTAAGACCAATTTAATGAATTCAAATATGAAATGGTCTAAATTGATTTTACATCTTTTCTTATCAACCTGGACTGCAATCCATGCCGTAAAAGTACAGGCTCTTCAAAAATAATTGTTCAGGACCAAATTTAAAAGCTTCAGTGAGAGCTTGATTTGATCTTCTATGCAGCCCCCAAATTAAAAGAAATACACTATAAAAACAAGGCTGTTTCAATATAATGATGACAGCACTGAATTTAATATATTTATTTAGAACCACACAAAAGTATGTTAAAAGCAAGATGTATAGATCAAAGAACAAATGTTTAATTTTGCACAAAATGTTCTCTCCAGATTTTCTAAACAAGTGGCAATATCCTGCTGTACTGAGCTTTGTGATCATAGGTTAACAATTGCTTCATCTAGAAAGTAATCACCCTTATGATAGCAAAGTGGAAATCATTATCTTGGCTTTTGAAAGCACGTGAATAAGTGCCTGAGACTGTCTATTTCCAGCTTTACTTTGTCTGCCTATTCACACATCACTAATATTATAAATACAGGCATTAATGTACAAGGAAGCTTAAAAAGCTGAGTGTAACCCCTCACCCAACAACTGGCCCAAAGTCCAAATGGAGGGCATCTGATGCTAAGTAATACTTTTTCTAGTATGCCCTCTTCCAAAAAGTAAACCTTTGCATATGAAAAATCTTTTATGAAAAGCAAAACAATTGATTTTAGAAGGATCAATATTTCATTCAGGATGCACGTTATGCATCACTGCATAACACCTTAATGGCTGGAAATGAATCACATCCAGAAAATCTAAAACCGGATCCTGTAATAAATATTAGCTTGCCTGTCAGGCAATCAACCAGAACATTTCTGATGAATCTCTTCATCATATGCCTGAGTCAAACCAGTGCCCTGTCACTCCAAGGGATAAACAGCAGGGGCGGAATCTTTCGAGATCTCACATGGGAATAGGATTTTTACACCGTATCTCCAAATTTTACACAGAGCCCCACTGATAAATGCATCCCTGGCTCAGACTCCTTGCAGGACTGTGTGCAGCGGCTGAGAGCCAAGTGTGCTGAGCACTCTGAAAGTCAGGGACCCCCAGCACAGCCTGCCTGTGCTCCAGGAGAGGAGAACACAGCTGCTGCTCTGCCTTTGCACCCCCAGCAGTTACAGACACAGCCCAGTAACAGGGCTCCACTCCCAGTGCCTGCTTTTCATGGTGTATCATATTTGCACCTGTGCAGGCTATCGTGCCTTCTGCAAAAATCAAGCAAATGAAGATCATTTCGCACGCTTTAAATAATCTCTCTGTAGTTGAGCTGCACTACAAGTTTCACAGTAAATTTTTTAGCTATGTGCTACTTCTACAAGCATCTCTAAGTGGCTGGCTTGTAGTTAAGCACACTCTCTGGAAAAGCTTCTTGGGATATGATTATTGGATTTAAATACTCAAATCCTCTCACCTGAAAGCAACACTTCCATTCTCTTGCTGAGCACTTCCAGTCTAGATAATGTGTGACAATATTTTTCTATTCCCATGCTGTATTCTGTGTTTGCCAACAGCAAATTGATTGGAGGTCAGGAATAAAAGCCAAGTCACCACAGTTGGGAAGGATAGCTGATTTCTCATCTACCTACGTGGTTATTTTGGGCATCCCACAGTGCTAATTTGGGGAGACAGGAAAAGAAGTATATAAGTGGAAAAACAGTAAAAAGCAAGAGCATTTTAAGCAAATTTTGGGCTTTTTCCAAATGCACTCAGAATTATAGGTCAATATGAATGCTACCAGCATTAAATACCAACACTACTAATTGAATCATTAGCACTTTTCACAGCTCTGGTTTTTTGGTCTGCTATCAAACAACTGGACTCTTATCTCTCAGGATAGCATTTTCCTCTTCCTTTATCTCAGGGTCTAGCACAGCTTGTAGTCTTCAGCTACACTCTCAGTGCCAGAAGTGTGCCATGCAATTTTTAATTTTAGGTTTTAAGATTTACCATTCCCCTTTAGCTTAAAACATGGAGCATTAACATCTTCCAGTGATCAGAGGAACCACCAAACAGCACTGTTCTGACATATTTATAATGTACTGCACTGGATCACGTTGTTTTTTGTGTTAGAATGAAATAGAGTTTTGTCTTCTGGCTGATATTCTTGCAGCTGTATCATTCTTATCTTAGAAAACAAAAATCAAAGAATTTCATTTGATGATGCATTGTGTGATTCAGCTCAAGTTGCAATTGGATATCTGTAGATGTTGGCTGGAGAGGATCATTTTTCTTTCATGTTACATGAACTGGCTGCCCAAAATATTCAGAAAACCTAATACATTTTTGTTGATGACAATGAGCTTTTATATCCAAACAAACTCTAGCAAGTGGTAGTTGAGGTCACATAGCAAAGTATGCAATGACAGAAGAGAATTGATTATGTTAAATCATTCTACACTAGTTGCATAACCAGCATTTATCACACAAAGTCATCCATTGACCTATATAAACATATTCTTGTCAAATCCACATCACTCTGTTTGGCTTTTGGGGATGTTACCAAGGAACTTGGCCAGAACAGCACAAAAAAGAAAACTCCCATCTCTCCTAAGACTGTAATTTAAGATGGATACTAGGCTATAAATCAGATAAACATTTAAAAACACCCAAAAAATAATAACTCACAGTTGATTTTTTTTTTCTTTTACACAATTTTTTTTAATATAATAAATTTAGCTAGGAATTCAACCAATCAAAAATCATAGAACCTTTTCAGTTGGATTAAGACCTTAAAGATAAGGTCCAACCAGTAATGTAGAACTGAGAAATCCACCACTACACCCTGTCCCTAAGTGCCTGCAGGGATGGAGACTCCACTTCCCTGGGCAGGCTGCTCCAATGCTTGACAACCGTTTGGGTGAAAAAGTGTTTCTTAATATCCAACCCGGTTTTAAAGATTCAGAAAACAAGCAGGGATGTCTCTTCAAAATACTCCTGTTACATGGCAGAAATTCTTCCAGGAACGTGGTGTAGTCTGGCTATTCAAAGCCCCCAGCCCCACGGTGTGTGTTCCTGCAGTTCCACTGCTGAGCTGGACAGGCACAGCAATCCACAGCTCAGCTTTCACTGGGCAAACTGCAGCACAAGATCAGAACCAGACAGACCTTTTTTTCTTGAACCACACCACATCACGATCTGGGAACCATTCTTTTGTGAGGAAAGCATTCCCTGAACAACCTCAAGTGCAGCATTCCTGTCAGCTTAAGCTGGGACAATCAAAGGAGAAAAATTCAAACCAAGCAATTCAGCTGGATGATGCAATAGGGAACATTTTACTATGTCGTTAAAAAAAAAAAATATATATATAATTAAACACAAAAATCCTAGAAATCTCCTTCTACAGGAACCAGACTGTGACTTAATCCCACGAGCCTTTAGAAAAACCTCAAGACACAGTGGGATTCTTGCAAGAGCCTCCAGAGTTGACAAGTCTGCTAAAGACACATTCAGCCTCATCCCTTCACTGAAGATGTTTTTATTTCCTATATTCTTTTGATATGAAATAAGCACAGACTGGAAGTATAGAGCTGGTTTCTAGCCAAACGTAACATATTCTAATATTGTACAATATCTCCAACTTTAAACTCAAACTCAACACTGACTCATTGCAAAGTGGTGAAATCAGAAAACTGCCTTGGCCAACTCCGCAATAATTCAACAATGCAGGAGAGGTTCACTGAAGCCATTGGCAAAAGATTCACTGCTACCTTTTCCTGAAAGCAGTCCTTCAATTACTGCATTTTTTAAACTTTGCACTGCATAAAAAGGACGACCTATGCACGGCCCAGATATCGATTTTGCGCTCTGAAGCAAAAGCCTCACAAGCTTATTCATGGAATGATTCACAGCTTATTATACAACGTGTTTCACTAGCACTTCTCCACCCACTGCTGATTTCCGAAAGCTCATGAGGTAACCACAGCAATTACTTACACAGAAGAGCAATATGCTACATTATAGAAGTAACACAATGTGTTTAGCAACTTACACACAGAGGAGGAGTCAGCATCATGCAGGCAGTCAGGTCTCAGTTGGCCCCCAACAATTCATGTTACTGGTTTGCGGGTTGGAATTTTTTAAACAGAAAAAGGGAATTAATCCCACCAAGATTTCAGTTAAAGTGTGGGTATTTTCCACAGGCAATGCTCCCCCTCCTCACACAGAGAAGTGCAAAGTAGTGTTACTAGGAAAATTCCTACAATTTTGCAAATGAATCTTAACCCAGATGTTAATGGTCCATTTGCTAGACATCAAATTTTTCCAAAAACAAACCTACTAGAATCTCAAGTGAAACAAAATAAAATAAGACAAGACAAAACAAAACAAAACAAAACGAGGCTATTCTGGCCCTTTAGAAGACCAAGCTGAAAAAAATCAAGTGTGGGCAGAGAGGAGAGGAAAGGAAATTATCAAGGGTGACAAACAGCACCAGTTCTGCATTTCTTCCTCAAGGGAAACATTTGGGAAGCTCTCAAAGGTCTGCGTCCTCCAGGACCCATGACAGCCCCTCTGGGCACCTGTGGTTTGCTCCAGCCAGCACCACAGGTGTAGAGCTGTAAGGCAGGTGGTACAGCACAAGGAAAGCCAAAAGGAGCAGCCACTGGGTTAATTAACAGCCTTTGCCTTCTGTTAATGAGACAATAAGCCCTTAATGCAAACCGCTTTTCCTCTTGACTAGAGGTCTGGGAAAAAAAATTGCTCCAACATTTTTAAAGTCAGATTCTCACCATGGTCCAGGATATCATTTCAGGAATAAAGAAAAAAATTGCTGAGGTCACGGAAGCTAATGAGTTCTCCCAGCACACATTCCAAAATACTCTGTGCTACATATGAAATTTGTGAGAGATTATTCTGAAGTCCTCAAGCCCAAGTTAGCTCCAAGGGCACATCAGCTCTACACAAGGCAGAAGACAGAGCACGGGAAGAAGCCAGGTAAACAGTGGAATCCTATCCTGCTCTCACAAATTCTGTGGAGTGGATTCCCCTACAATTTTTCCTGGTTTTTATTTATTCTCACAGCCAGGGACGTGCTGGAATCAACAAGGAAACAAAGACACTGTGTCAATAGCTTCGGGTCATCCTGCCACTAAGAGTCTTTCAACATCAGAAGCTGATTTTGGTGTCTGGGTTATTTTCATCACTACTGCCAGTCAACTGAAGGAGAAAGGCAAACTCGTCTGATTGATTTTCATTGCCCACAGCTAAAATCTCTGTCTTAACAGAGGTAGCAAACTTATCATCACACAACACTCTTATTTTCTTTATAGAAATGTGCACACGGTGAAATACTAGAGACACGCACCAATCTCAGACAGCAATTTTACAGAGGAAGAGTTAATATATATCATATTTTACTTCTGTGCACCCTCCATAGATGTCAAAATTAGAAAATATTAGAAAATAGAAAATATCTTTCATTCTGTTATTCATCTGTAATGTTTACCAATCCTTACACTGTGCCAAGCTCCTAAATGAAAGGTTTGGGCCCAAAGAATGAATTTCACACTAGGTTATGGTCTAGTGAAACAGAGAGGAAATAAAATTAATCCCAGAACAGTCTATGCAAAAATATTTCAAGTACTTGCAGCTCAATGGAAAGCACCAATAAAAGCAAACATTTAAGAGAGATTTAAAAATAAAAGCCTTGTTTCATTTGCTGTTTCACATCTAACTAAAAGGAAACTAAGTTTCATTACCCCTACTTTCCAAATGTGCCTATTCCTACCTACAGCACCTCAGTTTCCCTAAGAGAAATGTCCCAAGAACAAGAGCTGCTGTTTCTCTGACCACAGTAAAGATGGGCTGTGGTGGCATCTTCTCCTTTCTGCAGGTGTGATCTCAGAAATTCTCATTAGACCTCGGCCTTGACAAACAGCACCTGGGCTGAGCTCCTCTGGAGCTTTTTAGAGACAGTCTGCCCCCAGGAACCTGTGCTGCCTAAGGAGCTCCCGCCTTTTATTTTTTTTAATGAACACCTTGTAAACTTTTTTTTACCTGAATAACAACCCAAGTGGGATAATATTTTTGTTCTCAAACTTCCAAAGAAAACTTCTGACCCAAAGCTCAGCCAGGATGAAACATTCTTAAAGCAAACTCTCTTGGGGCCCTGTAAACAGTGGTCCAAAATGAGACCCTCGGAGCTCCCCAGCACTGCAGGGTCTGCAACCATCAAACTCCCCCTGAGTGGGGACTCTCAGACCAGTGAACTCTCACATTTTCTATACCCATCCAATACCCCCACTCCTCCAGGCTCAACCCTTCACCCACTGAGAAGATGTAAAGGCATCTGAAGTGAGTATTTCACTACCTTCAAGGGAAATTTTTCACAGGTCCGTGGCACAGACTCTGTTTCAGTGTGTGTACAGTGCAGCAAATGTGCCAGGAATGCTGCTCTCCTGCATTAAGTACCCTGTAGTTGTTAGTAAGTTGGGTCTGTAAGTAAGTTAGCATTGTGTTACAGTAAATCCTATATGAATCCTTTGCTAAATTGTTTAACTTAGGTTACAAACTGATTAAAGTTAAATGCTGTTAAGTTTAAATGCTGTTGTGCCTCTAGGCCTTATTCCTTTCTATCCTTCTGTCTCTTCACCCACCTCTGCCTCCACATGATTTTGGATATATTTTGGTTTGGATTGATTGACTCTGGATTTTTGTTTACTGTTCCTTGGTGTGCCTTAACCATTTCATAGATAGCAGAGTGAACCTTGCCAATGAACTTGGTTGTGCCGTTGCTTTTATATTAAACCTGTTTTTACTGATGTCTTTGTGATTCTTTAAGCAGTCTTAAAACACTCAATCACAACATGGGCTATTTTTCCTACTTAGCTCTAAGTCATTCTGGACTTTCATCATCATCATATCCAGTAGGGAAGCCTTCAGACTTTCAATTCTGTGAGGAGTTACTTCTGCAAGTGACATAAGTGTGCATGAAAAGAGACTGGATTTCAAGCAGCAAGCTCATGCCATCGATTGTCAGTGAGCTGTGTCCAAACATGCACACTCGAATGAAAACTTGGCCTTACAAACACTATCCATCCCAATGCTCCAGGGAAACCACTGATCATTTGTGCTGGAGAGGAAATTTCCTTTCTCTTTCAACCCAGAGCTCTGTAAAGAGCAGATGTTCTCGACGAAGTATCCATAATGACACCGAGATGTTTGGATTTTTTTTCCATGAACGGTTAATTTCACATCCAGCAACATGTGCAAGCAGTTTAAAGTCATTCCTTCTGATGCAAGATACCTCACACTCGTCTGCAGTGACTCCCATGTGCCTGAGCTACAGACACCAGTGACTGCAGGGCTGGACACGGGGAGCTGGGCAGCAGCTCCCAGCCCAGGGTGTGCACTGGCACCCACAGGTGCTCAAGCAGAAATCTGAACCCTCACGACCATTCCCTTCCACATCAGATGCAACCCCAGCCCTGCTTCTGGGTTTGGTTAGGTTCTTCTTGAACTCCCCTCCAGGCTACATTAACACCAGTTAAGTTAAATGTGTGTCACCCATTTATTCTCCAGTCCTTGAAGGGATTAGTAAGCATATTAACAGCTCTGTCTTGATGCACAAAAACAAACAAAACCATTCCACGGCTGAAAGCAGATTCGCTGCTGCTCTGATCTAAACCCCTGTCCACAGAAGTGAAGTCAAAAGGAATAATGCAATTATGTTCACACATTTGGCAATGATGTAGCTTCAGAATTCGAGCATTCTGTTTTGATTTATCTAGTAACTTTAACCATAAAGGGACACAACACAGCCCCCCTCGTGCCAGCAGCTTACCTGGCTGGGGTGTATTGTTGAACTGTATTTCAACAATACAGTTGACCACGGCTACCAGACCTGCTCCTGTGCTGATAGCTGAGCCAAATCCGACACTGTGGTCAGCATCTTTGTGCTGTGCTGCAGAAACGCCACTCCTGTGTGACCCTGTCCTCTTACAGACAGAACACAGGGGAGTTGAGGAATTTATCAAAGTCTTCCTGCTCTTATCACCATTGAAGAAAACAACGGCAGCACTGGACAAGGCTGGCTAGCAGTGTGCACTCCTCCTGCTTTCATGCTTGCTGTGGATAAATTAAACTTGGAGAACGTTTGAAACATTTGTCCAACATGCACTCCCTATCAACACAAAGCCTTTTCTTACAGTCGAAGGCAAGAGTGTGCAAATCCAGGCAAGAGCACAGCCAGGACACAATGTGTTTTGAATATCCTGACTGGCATCCAGTCCCTTGGGAACCACTGCCAGCAGGAACAGATGAGCTACTCTGTGCTGAGAAGGTTTAATAAACATGGCAGTTTTCAGCAGCTCCCTGACACCTCCACCATCTGCTACAGTAAGATATTGTTGTGAAACAAGAGTCCTGCGAGTCTGAATGGGATTGGAGTACAGTGAAATGAAACTCATGCTAACCAAAACGGGGTGTAACAGCACAGCTGCGCACTGGGAAATATCCTTCAGTGGGTCTCCCTGTCTGATGGCTGTGGGCAACCCCTTTAAGGGCAAAGCTCTGCTCCATGAAGAGAATTATTTTTAAAAAAGGCTGAATTTTCATTCTTGATAATTTCAAGGTTCGTTAATCACTGCAGCACATGCAAGGAAATTGTGAAGGATAAAATAATGGAGGATCAAAATGCAGGATCCACTCCTTAATGGACCTGGTGGAACTGAGGTGGCTTGTCACAACATCCTGTGAGTCTATTTTAAATTCCCACAATGTACCTGGAGAGGAAATACATTTCAGACCAACAGCATGACAAAACCACATCAAGCAATTGCTGCGGCCGTTATCATCATGTTCTGGCTTATCAGAAATCAATGTGGAACAACCTAAATCTGGGTGGCAGATGCTAACTGCCTCCAGAAATGTGTAACTCACTCAGTATTGTGACAAAAAAAGGACCAAAGCAGAAGTCCAGCTTCCTCATGGCAACAACTGGGGAACTGGGTCCACAACAGCCAGCTCCCAACAAGCTTAGCTTTCCACAAAGCATCTAAAAAATGAAAGGACTTTTACAAGCAATTAAAAAAACCCAAAAAACAAAAAACAAAAACCTCTATGACACAACAGAAAACACAGACTTTGCAAAAAAGCTCCATTCTTTCCAATCAATCTGTTGGCTGTATTCAGGGCTTCCTGCAGCAAGGAAAGGAGCTCTGTCAAAAAATTAATCCCAACATCAATTGAACAGCAGCCAAGATAGTGATGTGGTCCATATTTTACCTCGTGTTTGGGTTGCCTAACACACCTAATCAAATCCATAGGTTTGGTCTCTTCCCAGCCTCCACACTGCCTCTCCCTGCTTCAGATCCAAGACAACATAAAAAATGCATTTCAGACGGAATGATTCAACATGGAAAACATAGAGTTCATCCAGAAGGAAGGATTTTTGAAATAAAAAGGCTCCAAACTTCTGTGGATCTGGGAACTTTTTGCTATATGTTATTTTTGCTTCCTGGACATAGGAGATAAGAAATGAACTTTTGATGTCATAATATGAAAGTTTCCTGTCAATACTACTTAAACTTACCATTGTCAAGGGAGAACCTCAGCACACACCAGCTTGACAGGAAATATGAAAAGGCAATGTAACATTTGGATGATCTGGTGGGTCCTTGGAATTTGGAAAACAACAAGTGCCACTGTTAGCAGAAAGTCCATTTTGTCTCTAAATATCAGTCAGATTCTTTCCTAAAAATTAAAAGGAATTGAAGCAGGAAATGCTGTGTTTGTCTCACACTGGAAGTTGACTCTAAAAGCAGATTGTGTATTACAGGTCTATTGTCACTATGAGTGGAAACCCCACATTTCAGAGAGTTAAACTAATGAGTTTATCTCATTAAAAAAAGGAAACTGTACAGGAGCAACCCAGAAGGCTGGCAGCCCACTGTTCTGAACCTCTCACTGATTTACCATGAGGTTGTCACCTTCACCTTGCCTCACAAAGCTTCAACCTGTTACACACTGAAACCCATGACCATCCACAAGCCACTGCTCCTGGATGTAGAGAGAGGTTCTGGGCTGAAAGGGGGGTTCTGGTTTTTGCTCTGGCTGTGCAATCCAGAAGAGCTTGTGGCTGTTGTACCCCGCTCTTCATAATAGCAGTCAAGATGCTTTCAGATAAGAATACAAAGTTTTAACAGCACAGAAAGAGTGTGAATAAATGTTAGAGGACAACAGTGACAGGCTGCATTGGGTTTAACTTGCACAAAATGAGATCTTTCACTTGCCTTAAAATGCTTAGCTCAGACTAAAACAGGTAGCAGAGCTTCATCCTTTCTTCCCATCTATATGAACTGACAAGTTAAAAGTTCAACCAGTGCTTTTCTCCAGCAGAAATAATATATATGTAGAAAAATCATTACCTCCCACCAGCCCCACAAAGCAAAGCAAGCAGTGATGTCCAGATCTCCCAAAAAAGCTGTATTTTAGAAGGCTGTTCCCTACAGCAACCATACAAATCCATACATCCACATATACAGTCCCACGGAGTTTTTCTCTGCTTGAAGCACATGCAGTGGCTAATTTGTACAGCAATGCTGATTTGGCTGCCTGACAAAAACCACAACCCACACCTTCACACAGGAGCTCTCTAATGCTTCACCACGAAGCTCTCCCCATCAACTGTGATTTCTTTCCAATTGCTCCACCTATTCTCTGCTTCTAAGTCATCAAGACACCTCAACCCCCATTCTTTGTGTAACTCTGGGATTTACAGAATCCCATGCACAGATGTGTTGGCACAATGCTCTATTATTTCACTATTAATAACCATATTCCAACCTTCTCTCTCTCATTCTCCTACCTGCTCACATGCTGGTGGGACTATACTAAACTGTTATTGTGCTAAAAAGCAAAGAAATAAACTGAATTAAAACATTCCCTGGTAGACCTCTGCAGTACCAGTGAGGCAGACACACCACGAGGCCACACGGAGCTCAGATATTTCCTGTGATTCTGTTTGACCAGAAGGCATCCACTGCCTTGTTATAGAGCTCTGCAGTTGCCCCCAGTGGAAACATCTTGGCATTCCCCTGAAGTCATGAAATGCAGATGTAGCAGTTTGCACTGAGCTGATGCTCTGGAGATGTGCCATCACACAAACTCAACGCATTATTAATCTGGTCACAATTTCCATTTAAACTCAATGACACTTAAAATGATATGCCTTTACATTTAAATTATGGATAGGCTTGGAAATATTTTAATCAGTAATCAATTCCCTACCCCACCTAAAAACAGATGGTAAAATGTTTCAGTTAATAGCAGGAGCATATGAAGGGAAAATGCTTAGAAAATAATACTACTAAGCAACACAAAGAATGTTTAATAAATGGGCCAGACCCTTAGCTCACCAGAGTCAGGAAAAAACACTGTCTGCACTTTGATTAAGTCAATGTTGGGGTACTCTGACACATGTTGGTATTTTCTTATTTGCAGCATATGCTGCATAATTCCAGCAGATGCTTTCACACACAGTCTTAGGAAAATAATTTTCCACTTGTCACTTTCTTATTTTGATAAACATTTTTTTGTATCAAAAATGAAAAATATTATTGGATTATCAGTAGAAATATACTTAATATAAAACCCTTGCAAGACAGTTTTAAAAATGAAGCAATGGAGTTACTGATTTTTGTTTTTCAAAATGCAGTGTAGCATGTTATTATATACGAATCATGTAAGCAAGGGTTGTAAAGAATCAAACACCATCTAGTTATCTGATTAGAACCTCCTGTTCCAGCTCCAGTGCAACTATAGGGAATAACAATTAACATCTACCAGCCAGCTCAGCACTCATGTCAAACTAGACTTTGAAGGCAAACTGCTCGTTCCTACTGGTGCAGGAAATTAAAGATCAACTTGTAATTAAACAAAGCTAACGTTTCTAGGTGCTCTCAAAGTTTGGCCAGATTTGAGTAGGCTTGTGTAGGAAGAAATACATCCTGAACTCTCAAAAGAACATCCTATGACTAGCATGATAAAAGTTGGTTCTGCAAAAGAAAATATTTGGAAGATGATTGTTTTAAAGGAATAAAATATTTTGTTTTCCATCCCTCATTCTTCAACATGACTACAATAGTGTAAGTGGAAGAACATCTCAGCCTAAGTTGTGGAGAAGTAAACCCCAAAAGATAGAAGTTGGTGAGGTTTTGAATCAAAATGAGCATCTTACAGAAAAAAGTGCTCGAGAACCCTGGCTCCTGGCACTATCACCAAGCCACCCGTACAGAGCTAACCAGCCAAAAATCATCCACAACCTGACCTCTGGCTGTGGCTTCATTCATCTTCCCTCAGTGAGAGCGTAACACCCAGGAGACACACACACATGCTTAATTTGAGAGTACATTTCCTTCTTAACCTGACAGACCTTTCCTACATCCTACCTTGCCACAGAGCAGCCAAAACCATTACGCAGCCCGACAGGCTGCCTTGCTGCAGCTTTTTTCTCTGCTGAAGGGAAGGAGCAGTTATAACAGGAAGGTTAACACATGCTGCCGCTGTACAAAAGGAGGATACATCACAGAACACCAATTCTCTTTCAGGACGGGTGAACTTTCTGTCAGCCAGCTGAAGAAAACTCATCTTCAAGCCACCTCTAGTCCAAATCGGTGTTTTCTGCTGAATCTTTCCAGGCCAACCCTCAAACTAATATTTAACTTGCAGTTCTGTCATGTAATATATCCACAGGCAGAAGAACCCTGTTTTAATCTGTTAAACGCTTTGCAGGATCAAGACTTTTCTTTAGCAGCCACTGCACAAACCCAAGAGGCTTACAGCTCACCCTCCAAAGAAGCTGGGTTCTGGTATTTGTTGGTTTGCAATGTACTGGCAAAAGTTATGGTGCAAATAGCATTTAATGCAGCCTGGGGTAATGCTGCTGTGGTTTCTGCAGCGTTCCTTGCACTTATAAGGGAAATATTTCAAGGTACAGACACACACCACAGGTACTACTGCCTCAAATAAAGCTGTTTTACTATTTTCTGCTAAGGACTTTTTCAGGGCATGCTGTTTTACGTGATTAAAATAAACCCAAAAAAGAGTGTTGAAAAAAAACACTTAAAAAGTGAAATAAAACATGGGGTAATCACACACTGTCGTGGTTTGCCACTGGATACTCACAGTGGAGAGTCAAAAAGGAAAGGCAAAGGGGTTTTACCACTGTTTTCCACATGAGCACCTCAGGCACACAGTTCCACTTTAGGTCTGAAGAAGCTACCAGAAAACACAGCAGTTAAAAAGAAAAACGTGAATTACATTTTTTCTGTCCCAAAATTCTTGCCTTCTTAGTTTGCCAATTTTAATTTATTTATTTATTACACTGTCATTGTGTGCAGCTTTTTTTTCCTTCTTAAAACAATGTGCTCCTGGCAAGACTTCTTTTTTTTTTTTTTTAAATTAACAAAATTTGATATGCATGATTCTGTTGAGAATGCACATTTCAGCAGGACCAGGACCAACAAACTGCATTAGGGGTAAAGACCAGGAAACAGGCTGCACTTCGTAACAGCATTTTTCATTTGCATGAATTTCTGAAAGAAAACCCAAAGCATGTGGCATATGCTGCAAATTTGTTTGGAAGGCAAGATATTTTTCAGAGCAAGGAAGTATAATGCCTTTCCTCTATTGGTAAAAATGGATGTGAAGAGGGTTTTAAAACAAAATGAGACAAGAATTACATATTTGACTATCACAGATTTCTTTTCTGACCCAAGTCCTTGGTTACAGGTAACAAAATGTTCCTCTACATCACATCAGCATTTCTCCCACGCAGAACCACAACTCACTCCACACACAAAATGGAACATAAAAAAACCCCAAATACCTGTACACTCATCTTACAATTGATAAATGCTGTGTACAGAGCTCTCAGTGCAGCTGCTTGGGATGAAGTTATGCATAATCCATAACTGCAACAACCCAAGCCTTTCAGCATCTTTCCTCCTTACTTTCATTACTCCCCTTTATATTCTAAGCTTTCCAAAATTCTGGGACTGCTGCTGCCTTAGAGACATTACTGGATCAAATGTAGCACCATGCAATCATCACTTCAGTATTGAATGAAACAACAGCCTGTACATTTTACACCTGAAGATCATTATGGTGACACTGACCTAATCAAGATTATGAGCCAAGGAAAGCACATGTCATTACTGAAATTCAAAGCAACTGGGTTTATTTCATTAAAGATGTTGTCTACAGTCCTCGGACTTAATCTAGAGAAATCTAAATCAAAGAGACCTGGAACCTATACATGGCTCTCCAGTTCTCAAAATAAAAAAAAAAAAATGCATCAAGAACTTATTTTCTTCACTACATGTAGAGACAACCAGTCTTGTCACCTGGAACTGTTCCTTTAGAAAGAAATCTAAGCACAGAACATCGGGCTGTGTGGCTCTTGTAGAACTTGGACAGAATGTCCAATCCAGTGATCTCTGCCATAAGATTCCAACTCACAGATAAGTTCTGCCTCCGCCTTCTCTACTCTGTTTCCTGAGCAGCCTGCAGGATCATTGTTTGACGTGCTTTTACAGCCCCTGGATGAGAGCTGTGCTGCAAACAGAGCACCAACATCGACCTTTGCTCCGTCAGGGTTGGCAGGGATTTGCAGGATGGTCACTGAAGGAAGCCATAGAACCCAGCACGATTTCATTGATCTCACAAGGGCGTTTCCACAAAGGTGCCACAAAGAACCAAGGCCAGTGGCTTTGAAGCTGCGTAAAGGACATTATTTCTCAGGATCAGGGTCAGTGCTGTGTCAGTTGCTGTACTAGGAACCTGCAAATGACCTCTTTTCAGTGCTTTAATTTCGCAGATGTCTTCAACAGATTTGGGGTTTCAGCTGAAGTTTGATTTGCTTTCTGCTCATTATTTATTAAGAACATTAAGAACCGTTCTACCTTCGGAAGCACCAAAAGACTGAAACTCAAACATTGTTATGGCATTGTGTCTAGTTCAACAGCTGCTCTACCTTTTCTGTGCTCAGAAGGAGCCTGGCTGGTCTCTCCACCACCTTCCAAATTGTCATCCTGCAAAACTGTTTCAGAGGAATCCAGGCACTGGAATGGGATCCCCCAGTCACTCCAAGGGGACTTCATTGAACTTCATGGATCTAAGCAAGCAAATGCATCCAAGCATGAAGCTTCTGTGGAGATTTACAAATCATCCCCAGATTCCTTAAGCCAACCATGCAGTGATTTACCTCTTTGAGCGCTGTAACATATTTCTAAAAGTAGAGCAAGTTCTATCATTACTCCACTGAAGTGGCAAAACATAAAAAATTATGACATGGTAAGAGCATTACATATGCATGAAGTGTTCCTGCTTGCTAGGATAACACTGTGCATGATGGTTGGAATTAATTTTCCAGCTAGAATACAATGTTATTAATAAAGCATGACAGGAAAAAAATCAAATATGTTGATTTAAAAATCAAGTAATGTCTTTGTGCAGCAATCAGATACAACCTCAGTAATGAGTGTGTTATCATAACCCACAAGAGATGAACAGGCACTTTCAGTGTAACAGTGAAAGAAACCTTTCCTGACTTAGGCAAGCAAATCAAGTGGGATTTTCAGAATCAGTCATTTGACTCTGGATTAGGCAAATTCTCAGGGAGCCACATCCTCACACTCAGAAGAGTCTCTGAAATTACACACTGTATGTGTAGGAAACAACAACACCTGCCTGTTTCGGCCCACAGCTTGCTTTCTTGCAGAGAAACACCAGGATTTCACACCAAGAGTGGAACAGAAGTCTTTTTGCTCGTTCACCCCATTACAAAGACCATGTTTTCTCCTCAGCTGGTCTGCGCATGGGCAGCCAAGTACCACTCACTGACCCATTTACTCCCAGCACGAAGGCTGGATGCCAGTGCTGTAAGAGGAGGTGGTACAGGGAGGATGAAAGCAGGGGAAAGATGTAGCATCACCTAGGACAGCATTCCCACCACCAGAGCAGATGATGGCTTCCTACAGGAGCAGCACACACAAGGAGGGGTGGGTGGCATCCATCAGTTTCAATTCCCAAAGGCTGAAACAGGAAAGGAGGCCAGCTCCTGGGGTTTAGGGATTGACAGAGGTGAAAACTCGCTGGAGAATCAGTCACAAAATCCCTCTGTATAGACTTATGGATTTTTCTAAACACTTCAAAGAATTGCAGGCAAACAGGTGATTTTGTTTCTTCTATCCAAGCCTTCCTTTCCTCCCACATTCCTCTTGCCCTTCATTTCAGTATCCAGGCCAGACAACTCCTTATGAAGCAAATATCCACTCCAGCCCCAAGCATCTGTTCCACACATCCCTGCCTAGGCAGAGTTCTCAGCTCCTGCTGCTTTTCCTCCTCCTCTTCCTCTGCCCACTCTCACATCCACAGCCAACCTCTCGCTTCCCCTCTCCTTGCACGGTTCAGTTCCTCTGCCTGTTTGGCTCCTGCAGAAGCTGCCACTCACACACTCCCAGCTCCCCAAAGGTGCAGAGAGACATTAGGAAGCAGCTTGAAATAGAGCAAAGCAAAAGGTTTTGGTCTTGTCCTGAAGCGTTTGAAGCCTGCAGTGCTGCAATTGTTTTAAAGCATCTTAAAATGTATTCCTAGCAAAGCCGTGCATTACTGAATTTCCTGACAGTAGATTTTAGATGTTTTTTTAACTCCCAGTATGTGCCCAATAGTTTAACAGTTGATGCTGTGATCTCCCAGTTATCCAAATGTCTATTAAGCCATTAGCCTCAACCTGAGCCTAAAATGCAAATGAGCAAGGTGGGGACAGAGAGGAATCTTTTCGGATCAGTCTGAAAATTATTTCCAAAATAACCTTCGACACAGTGTGCTCCAAAAGGTGCCGTGGACTAAAGCAATCTTTACTAAGCAATGCAGAAAAATCATTTACTGTGTGGCTGCTATCAGAAACCACCGTGCACTTCAGAGTGGGCAGACATCTGCTACATCTGTTCCAGTGAAAGCCCCCAGGGGATATTCTGCAGTTTGGCACCGCGGTTGAATGTTATAATGTCAAATATGAAGCACATAGCACAGCAGGGTGTCCAGGGACAGGCAAAGGCAATCCAAAGGACTGGCCTAGTTTCTGTTAAAAATAGGTCAAAGAGCCGGAATAATCAAAGTCTGGCAGCGCATACTAATTACTGACAGCGTGTCTTACACTTGTACTGCAAGCAACTCATACACACTTTTATTAGCTAAACACACCAGAAGCCTTTTCAGATATCTAATATTTGAAACACAAATGCAGGTTTCCTATCCCTGCAAGAAATTAGTTTTACTCTGGGTGACCTGTCAGATCAATTTCCGGTTAAATCAATAACCAATGCAGACATACTTTCCAGGTAATGATTTAAGATTCATTAATATATATTCGCTGAACTAATAAACAAATATTTTACACTATGAATATCAAGTAACTTGTAGATGTTAATTATAGAACATGAGATTGCTACACAAGTGCATAAAAAACTCACCTGCGATAGCACTGGCAGTAGGAAATGGAAACAAAGCATAGATACTTTGCACACTTTTACCAGTAAAATGTGACTTTAAGACAAAAATATTAGTCTCCATACCTAAAAATTAGTACATTTCCTTGACAGCATTATATTTATTATAGATATATATAGGGCTGATCAGAAAATTCCTTGTAATTTGGTCAGAAAGCAGCACAGGAAGAAAAAGACAATGTTGTCGTGTCACTGAGACAGACCATCACCAGCTTAGCTTCAGTCACAAATTGTTCTACATATCCATGCTTTGGGAGTCGACAATGCTACCAGAAAAGGGAAAAGGCTAAGAAATTCATTTTGCAGTTTATACTAAAACAATACATAAATTGACATGTTAAACAAAGGCTCTTTCAGAGGTCCCAAACAACCTCACAGAATCCTCCTAAATGAACACCTGCAACAAAAGAAAGAAAAATCTTGACTCTGGAAGTGATGTGATATAACAATGATTTCAGTTAGATGCATCCATAACTCACACATTGCAAAATTATTGACTTGGCTGTATCACCTCTCCTCTTCAATCTGTTCACCCTACCAGAAAAATCTGAAATAGCAACACGATTATGGATTTCTGCAACCTAAGTAAGAATCAGAAACAAATGCTCTCAGAAAAATTTTTCCTTGACAAATTTCTTGACTTTCAAGAGGTAAGATAAGAAAATAGATATGTTTTTCTAAATTTCTCCAGAATTAGCACAATTTTAGCCAAACAACAAATGTGTTTTGAAAGTTTATTTAGTTGTAAACAAAGGAAAGGTTCCCTTTTCCTGCTCTAATGCAAATGTTTTGGATACAGCTAATATGTAGAACTTGTTGATAGCAATTTGCTGCTCACACAGTAGAGAGAATTTAAAAACCAGAAAATGTCCTTGTCCCTTCCAATGGACAGATTCCCCAATTACAGGAGAGGCCACACTCAGCAATACGAAGAAATTTTCTAGTTTTCTCAGTTTCAACTTAGGAACAAATAAAAGAAACTCATTTACTTATAATCTTTATAAGGGTAATTTTTTTTTAACAATTGGGTAATTCTGTCCTCTGAGTTGAGAGAAAGTCCTGTCTCAGCAAAAGTCTCATGGTGAAGAGTGCTGTTGATTGTGTTTTGCAATCAGCAGTGGAGAGAGAGTTGGCTGAAGCATTGTTTGCCCAAGAACACACAACTGAGCATTACTTGTCAAGAAATTACTGTGATAATTTAGGGCATTTAAATTGGATAGGCTACAATCAATGACTGTGTTTCTCAAAGTTAATTACTTCTTGTGGTATGAGATACTTGCAAGATGTATTCAGAAATACTAAGGTAGGAAGTTATCCAGGTATGGGGCTAAAGGGCACTGTGAGCCTTTGGCCATAGGAAATTCAGGCACCTGCAGTTTTCACTGGCACAAAGCATTTTTGTGCTAATTTCATCTTGTACAAAGCAGCAAGACCTTCAATTGCTTTTGACCCAAGAATTGTTGCTTCCAAGTCAGGTTCTTCTGACAAACACATCAGTCCTGAAAATCCATTCATCCTGCTGTCAGCAGGATTTTGCTGACAGCACGTCCAGATGCATGGGGAAAGAAGATCCTTATTTTAATAAGTGGATGTGTATGAATGGATTAGGCACATTAAGAAAATTTACAAATGTGCCTGCAGGGAAGCTATCAATTCAGCAAATAATCCCCATGTCTCTTCTGCAAAGCAATCGGAGAACATGTGAACTCAATAAAATCTATTTAGACTTAGTTATCTCCTTTTCTTCTACCAAGACTTACATTATTAATTTCAAATTAATTTCATTTCCAGCTTGTTTATTAAATCTAGATAACCTGAAGGAAAGACACAGGCAGTGAAGATAACAGAATGGTGTGGCACAAAGGCTGTGATTAGCAGCATTTCCTTTAGTAGAGAGCAGGTCACAGAAGTTATTTGAGCATTGATAAAGTCTGGAGGAATACTGATGGAAACACTCTCCGTTTCAGAAGCAGCAAAAAATATTTCTACGTGATGGTCAATTCTGCTGTATAAATAATGGCAGCCCCTTCAATTTTGTCATGACTGCATCGATCCTGGGAGGCAGGATCAGTGGGAGATTGATCACTGAAGCATTGCAGTTATACACCAATCCATCATTCAGCAGAGGTTATCTAATGCTGTGGCTGCTGCTCTGTTGAAACCAGCAATCCACACAGCAACTACTACAAACCCTGTGGTTCCAACAGTGCCAGCACGGACAAAGTTGGCCGTAACAATTCGTTAGTGAACGGTGCTGAAGTTCCTCTAATTTGAAAATCAGCACCTTTCCTAATGGCTCATCTCCGTGCTTTCAAGGCACCATGTCCTTTACCATTATTTATTGCACGTTGTAAAAAAAGATGGAGGAGAAAAATCACGTTGTGGTCAGATGTTGGCAGTACTCTTCAAACAGAGGGTTCTCCCATGAACAGTACATTAAGGACAGTTTGGAGTCAATAGAAGCACTGCACCTGTAACACTTCTGAGCTCAGAAAATGCAGTCACTCAGCACCGCTGTTTCCCTTGACCTCAGCCACAGACTGATGAGTTCTCTGCAAGCACAGCCCAGCTCATATCATAAAACCTCACACTTAAGAGATAAAAAACCCCCTCAGCCTCACACCTGACCAGTCCATTGTAGCTGAACGCTGCATACAAAAATTTACTGTATAAACAAACCAGCTCAGCTTATTACTTTAAGAGAGAACTACATCTTGTGAAAATGACCATCAGACACTGCTGAGCACAAATATTAAACCAGAACCCCATAACATTAATCACTTTTTTATTTTTTAATTTTTATAGGCCAGAAATTGCCACAAATGCTCTCCTTCTTAAAAAAACTGGAAACAAGGGTTGTGTCCCGTAACTAATATTATGGGAATCTGCTCTCCCCTTTGATGTTAGTTAATGCTGAATGGAGTTTCATGCATACACGATGAGCAGGCACAGCATCCTTTATGTGAAAGCTTCTGTCCAAAGTAGATTTTTCTGTCCAATCCCCCAAAAGAAATAAGTCTTAGGCAATCACACTACACTCGTGTCCTTGTCCAGCTATCTGTTTTCCCAGCAGCTTTTCAACACACTAATCAATTTGAGCTCTATTTGAACTTTGAAAGTATTAAAATTCTACAAGTTTCCCAGAAACTGGAAGCTATGCAAAGGAGATGACGAAAGAGACGGATGTATAATTTTATTTTCAGGCATTTAACCCATTCCCCTACCGAAACCTCTCACTTATACAAGCATCTGAAGAGCCCGTACCCCAAAATCCAGGAACAGGCACAAAAAGCCAAGCTCAGAGCAGCCAGAAACTGCTGACCAAGTCGAGGAGCAATGTCCTGAGAGCCGTCCCTGGCCACCACTCCCTCCCCAAACCCCTTATCACCCTCGGTGCCACTGGGGTTCCCTCCAGCACTGCTCAGACACCTTAAGAAGAACACAGCTCCCACAGCCTAATCTTT
This sequence comes from Platysteira castanea, assembly GCA_013397175.1. Taxonomy (NCBI): domain Eukaryota; kingdom Metazoa; phylum Chordata; class Aves; order Passeriformes; genus Platysteira; species Platysteira castanea. The sequence goes on from VYXC01007095.1 coordinate 3,762,994, forward strand.
GCTTATTGGCACCCACCAGTACGTGCCTGTCTTGAGATAACATTTTTGTTCAAGAATCTGAAAAGAACAGGCAGGTGTAAGTTATTCATTATTCAGTTTTTCAAACCTTGTATATTTTAATTGAGATACAAATATCAAAACCCACAACCTCTGCTCCAAATGGTGTCCATACTCATCTACATTAGACAGGGGAAAGAGGCTGAACCCAGTTTTTAACTCCATCTTTGGAACCCGCAAATGTACCAAACTTTCCTTGTTTCAATGCATCACTTAGTTGTGTCCTGCTTTATCAATTTTTGGGACTTATTTGGACAGAGTTTTGTGGTTTGGTTCTGTTATGAGACAATGTTCTCTCACAGTGTCCAATGCAGAACAATGCTTCTGCACATCTATAAAAATTCAGGCTCACTTTCCAAGCAGGGCTGAGCAAAAATCAGGGTGCAGCCTTAAGACAATACCTGAAGTGGCACACAAAATATTGAAATTTTGATAATGCAAGTCTTAAAATAAAAATCTGATGTCTCATAACTAAGTCATGAGACCTCACTGGCTCACTACAGCAGTCTCAGTGCTTCCTCTAAAAGCCAGGCTGTCTCCAGGGAGCCATCTTGCTAATATTTCTCAGTAGAACGTAGTCTGAGCACAATTGCCTCTAATTTTACTTACCTCATTTGCTTGGTATCTCAGATTTTTATAATGGCTGGCACTTCTGATGCATTTTAATACGGTTTAAAAAGGAATCAGGCTGAATAAAGAGAAGAAAATGCTATTGTCTCCTTTCCCCGTGTAGCTGAAATCTAATTGCAAGCCCATTTTCCTGGCAGAGCCACCAGTTTTTCACACAGGTCTCATTCCTAAAGATGTGCACTGCAGCTCAGTGCCAGGAATTAACTGGTACCAGAGCACGGTGTGCTCCAGCAACTGTTCAAAAGCACAGCCAGACCCTGGGCAGCCTGTGGGGACATCAGGGGAAGATCCCTCACCCCTGAGGGCAAGGACCTGGGTCTGTAAGTGGGAGGGATGTGGGAGCAGGAAGGAACAGGACCCAGTTTCCCGAGGGATGCCTGAAGGGAGGCTGCACTGCAGGGCAGCTGTAGCTGGACAGAGCAAGCAGGGCAGAAGCCCCGGTCCAGAGTTCAGGACATGTCCCAGAGGAGCAGAAAAGGCCCTTATGGGGCCATTTGTGCCGGGTGGACACGGGCCCTGTCCCCTGCCAGCAGCCACCGTCCCCTCTCCACTGGGTGCTCCTGCTCCAGCAGCGGTGGCTGTGACCTCTGCAGGCTGTTCTTTGTGCTCACAGAGCAACAGGATTCGAAATTAGCAAATGAATATTTAATCAATTAATATCAGGCAAGTGTGACAGGCTCAGATAAGCCAGTCTTTTCTACAGTGGGGAATCACTAAGGTTTCATTAAAGAGAGCATATTTCTGTGCATACCTCGTGTAAAACACAAGTATTAGAACAAAAGGAAAAGAAAACCCATTTCCACAAACTCCTCTGCAGAATTTTTAATGTATAACACAACAACATCAAGGCTTTGGTAGCCATCTAACAAATAAAAAGGTAAATTATTTTAGTTTCAGACTCACTGAAAAAGAGATTACCCCCCATGTCTCATGGGGTTTTTTTTAAAAGTCCCAAATTCAGATAATTGTCTGAACCTCACCCCCTGGGTAGTTCTTCTGTCAAAGAGCAGCAGTAGGCATGTTAAAACTTTACAGCTCATCACTCACAGAAAATGCTCTCTACCTGTTCAAAGCAGCAGCACGTTCCTTCCACGAGCAGAACTGGCTGCTCCTGCCCATTTTTGGCACCCCAGCTCAGGAATGTGTGGTCAAGGCACTTGCGGAACCCAAACAGGGCACCTCTACCACAACACTTTTCACCAGGTGGATTTTCCAGCAGCCCCTCCCTGGGCACCCCATCCTTCCTGGGGAGGGATGTGGGAGCACACTCTGCTCTCAGTGCTCAGGTGTGGCCCAGGGGCAAGTTTGGGTCCTTTGCAATCTGGGAATGTCTTTCTCCACTCACAGAGATCAGAGAGGGGAAAAAATAAAAACCAAAAATTAAAAAATAAAACAAAAAACCAAAAAAAAAAAAAACCAAACAAACAAAAAAAAAACCCCAAAAAACAAAAAACCAAACAAAAACCAAACAAAAAACTAATAATTAAAAAAAAAAAATGTAGACACTTCTGTTGTCACCACATGCCCACTCTGCAGGCACAATTACTGCACCAGTAATAGCACGGGTGTGATATTCAGTGGAAGGCAAAAATGAATCAGCTCTGTTTTGCCACACCAGTGTGCACAAAGCTCTCAGTGAGGTTAAATTGCAGGCTACAGACACAGGCAGAGGTGGCCCGTCAAGGCCACGCTTTCAAGAGTGTTCATAAAAGATACAGAACCTCGTGCAACAGCTACTGGGGAGTGCTTTTCCCTCAAGTGCCCAGGGCTTTTAGCTCTTCAGAGATGATAATTGGCTTCACTCCCCAGAGTGGATTTATGTATGCTTATTTCCATGGATCATTTTTTAGCAGTGACAGTAATTGCTGTCCATCCCCGCGTGCAGTTTTCACCTTACACAGTGTTAGAAAGGCCGTGCTGCTCTTGGAGGGCACAACAAGGCTCTGATTTCCCAGGCCATTGCCTGTCCAGCTCCAAACCCCACCTCCTCAAACCTTCTTGCTGATCATGAGATCACACAGACCACCAGCCACCTGTGAGTAGGCTCATCTGCTTAATTTACAGCAGAGACACATTCTGCCTAAGAAAAGGATCTGAATGCTCCCTTTGAAGCATTAGTTGAAAGGAGTTAGATTCAACAGCAGCACCAGCAGCGCTGGGGAGAGTGAATGGGCACTTTGCCAGGATTTTCCTGCCTTGCCATTCTCCAATCATACTCAAAACAACATTAGGGCTGTCGAAAACAAAGCTCTCAGTGCAACAAAGCTGCCATATTTCAGCTCCTTAGCAGTGTCCTTTCTGGGATTCCTCAGTTAAAAAGTTAAGGCATAGTGGGAGGTTAAAAAAAATATTTTCTTTTTTCATCCCCAGGAAAAACAAACTCCCACCAATATCTTTTCCACTGGTGTGTACCTTTTCTTCTAAGAAAAGGAAAAACACACTGCTACACTTAAAAAAAACATAGCGACCAAGCCAACTGTCCTCTAAGGCTTTACAAATACTCTAAATCCCTCACAGAAGCAGACTTTTTGTTTTAAATGGGAATTTTCAACCTGTGTCTGGCTTCTGCCGAAACAGGCAACTTGTAGCCTTCGGTTCAGGTACAACGAAAAGCCATTTGTTTGGGAATGAGATCCTTCTCAGTGTGCAATTAGGAAAACATCTATTTTAGGGCAAGATAGCTGCCCTGCAGGTTATGCATTGAAATTCCTCTACTGCACAGCTGGCAGCCAAGGAGGCTTCTTTTATTAAAATCTAAGTTTGCCTTTAACCTTCCTGTAAATGTGGTATTTACCTTATGTTAACAATCTTTTGGTGATGATAATAAATGCACTGCAGACAGAAAAGGAATGCAATTCCATACAGGAGTGTGTCTGTGTGACAAAACAATGGAACTGCATTCTTCTGTGCAGGAGCATCTGCCAAGTCTGATAAGCTACTGCAAGAAAACACTTTTTTGATGTATAAATCATGATCCGTGTACAACACACGGAAGAAAATTTGAATTGCCTGGACAAAAACCTGAGCAATGCAGTGCTCTGGAATTACATCCTTGGATTTTACTTACTTATCAGCCTTGCAGTGGGAACAGTATCACCTCCAAATCCAGTCTTTTTACTGCAAAAGAAATCCCATTATCAAACACAGAAAAAGCTGCTTGAATCTGAGGCTGTGCACAGCCTTTCACTTCCAGAAAGCAAGTTCCTATTTTCTAACAGTATATTTAAATATAAATGTTTTCCATGCAAGAAATTATCATACAATGTATCTCAGTATAAACATTAAAACAAATAACCTAGAATCCACCATATTACACATCAAATAGTAGAACTACAATGAAGGTGGAAGGAAACACCCCAGCTGCACTCAAAATTGTGATTTAAATCCTCTGAATTGAACTATGTAGAGTTTATATCTAAGAGGGGAAAATATACCACAACACTACCCCCAAAATTAGGGCAAGAATGCTTAGGACACAAGAAATTATATTTTGTTGGCAAAATATAATATTAGCCCTGTGCCAAGCCATAGCAAGCTGAGGTGTCTTGAAGTTTATTCAGCAAGAGATCTCTCTGATGCAGACTTGGTTTTCTCCCACGCTACTTTTAATTGGGAAGAGGTTGTTCTGACTCTCCAAAAGGAAGAGGTACAGACAGCACATAAACTCTATGCAAACTTTAGAAGAATTTTGTGAATAATATGTCCCTCTCCCTCTCTGTTTGGACCCTTCTTGCCCAGCACAGCAAGAAGGAGCAGAGAACGTGTATTTTCCTCCAGTAAAGCACCAAAGTGCCGTGCCCCAGGGCCCAGATTTGTCTCTTCAGCCCTGGCAGGAGCAGCTTCAAGCACTATCCAAAAAATAATCAGCAGCAGGCACAAAAGAGACACTGAATTTTGTAAGCTAAAGGCTTCTCAGGATGAATCTCAGCATTTGTGCTTTTGGGGGTTGGTAACACTAATCCTGCCACTGAAACCTCTGAGCACCTCTGAACAGTCATTGCCACAAGCACCCCACAGGTATATTATCCACTCACAACAAACACTTAGACAAGCAGAAAATCAGCCAAAGGGCTCTGCTCATTTACATAATTTGCCAGTACCTGTAAAGGGTGTGCTTGCAAGCTGTAGAAATGTCAAAATACACTTTCAGTGCTAAATGATGCTGAATGTTTGATTCTAGGTCTTTAAATCCAGAATACATTTAATTTAGAAGTATAGTACTAAGGCAAACGCCCCTTTCAGCCGAGCATATTTCAAGTCTATATGCAGTTTATAATTTTAAAAATATTTTTATGGGAATACAGCTTTAGAAATACCTTAATCTATTATGCCAAAGTCTTGTGACTGCACTTTTGTGGAAAACATGAAGCTGGAGGTATCCCAGCCAGGCATTTGTATATGAAGGGTGCACTGATTTCCTCAAGTCGGCTGTTGCAAAATCAGTTGCTCTGCACAAAATTCAAAACCAGGAGGATTAAAGAGTTCAAATTAAAACATTCAAGAGGATGATCAGTGATGACCATCTCACTCCCTCTGGTATTGATTCTGGAAGGCCAACAAAGTGCCTTCCAAAAGTAGGAAGCCCCTACTTCAATATTTATGACCCGGCCACAGGAGACTGGTGCTTTTCTGGCCATTTTTGTTCGATTCCCTCCTGCCACTGCCAAACCAGGGCCAGGGATGTGGCACCACTCCGTATCTGCCTCACCATCGGGTGGCAATGCAGCAACGTGCATCCCTCACCTCAAGCCACAGGGGCTGACCACCCACTTGCTTGAACTGCTGGAAAAACGGAGACAGTAGTTTGGAAATACCCAACTGAAAAGAAAAAAACAATCTTGGTTGGGTTTTTTTTTTCTTCTCCTTTTCACACTGTTTCTAAGAAATTCAACCTACAATTCTCTGTCTCAAATATTCCTGTTTTTGTGTGATAATGATTCCTCCCTTCACTTTGCTGAGCAGAACATCTATGAAGAAATGGCACTCTGGGAGTGTCCAGCAGGTGCCTGAGAGCTGGTAGGAGCCAGTTCTGCAACCCGTGGGAGCACGAGGAGTCACAGCAGTACAGAACTGTCAGGCAGCGGCCTCGGTTAGAACTGAAATCTCCTCCCAATCCATCACCTGGAGAAGGCTTTTTGCAAAGCAAGGAGCAGAGGTAATCACACATAATGAGCTTCATCCCAGGCTGAGGGCTCCCTCAGTGCCCCTCTGGGTCACAGGCAAGGTACAGGACGAACACAGATGATGGTTAGATCCAACCAACTTAGTCCAACATCTAACTTAAACAAAAAAGCAGCTTAAAATCTTTGTTTCACTTCAAATCTGCTCCTGCTTTGCCTTGATGTCTATTTTTACAGCTTAAAAGTCCAGGAAGGGGTGTTTAGGACAAACAAGATGAACTTTAAATAAACCCAGGAGACTTGTCTTTTGCTCAGATACGCAGTAATTTCACAGCATAGGAGGAGAGATGCAGAAGGCTCCCAGACAGGGTGAGAGCACCCACCTCTGTTCTGCCAAACTACTTCGTCCAGCAGGGATTATAAAAAAAAGTCTTAGGGACTGATTTTTAAGATCCAATTCCCCCAAAATCCAAATGCTTCTTTCCTATACACCACCAATGTTTAAGCCTTAAGCAACAGGTATGTTTAGGAGATAAATTCTGTAGTTACCAAGGAAAATTGCTAGCAATTTCAGAGGGGTTGGGGGAGATGTAGTTTGACCAGGAAATCACATTTAAAATCTGTCAGGCTGAATTGGGAAATGAGATTGTCTCTAAAAGGGGAAAAAAAGCTTAACGAAAAGCATATTTTAAAATTTACAAAAATTCACATTCAATTAAGAAAATACTTTTTTCAACTGAAAGAGTAAATGAGTCACATTTGAATGTCCTGGATTTCTCTTTGTCTTCCTTTGTTACATTTGTAATGCCAGAAAAGTAGCTCTAAACTAAGCAACAGCTGGAGTCAGGCTCTGGGAATTATTGTGTTTTCATCTATGCTTGGTCCAGCTCCTAACCAGACCACTTCCTCTGCAGGGAATCAAAGTGTTTTACATCACAGGGTCACGAGCTATGACATATGCAAGTGCTCTGCAGGAATTCAACAAGAGCATTTGCACATAGAGAGGACTGGGAAAAATTGCTTCCGTTAAGCCTTATTCATTGACTTTTTAAAATTCCTGCAAACAAATCCCACATTCTGCTTCTTGTTTTGTTTGTGGACCGTAACTTTGCATTCAGCTGGTGTTATGAAACTCAGCTGCACTCAGGGCAGAGCAGCCAACCCTGAGGACCCCACAAAACAAGAGATGCAAGTACAAACTCTCTCCCCTCCTTTGGTGTCTTTCTGCAGCAGTTTGACATCACTGATTCAGACAGGAGAAACTGAAGATTCAAGTTTTGTGTTTCATTTTAGAGGTGCACACAAAAAAGCCCCAAAGAGGCATAGGAAAGTCCAGAAGTTTTAAAAGCTCTAGCCTATAACAGAAATCTCCAACAATCTGACCATGCAAATAAACATGGGCTGCTTAAGTAGAGACAACTAAACTAGAAGTTTTATCCGTGTCCAAAGATGACAGCACTTACATTTTAATCTTCTAAAAACACCCGACCATCAGTCTGGAGCATAAGCATTCCTTTAAACTCATTTCATCAGACAATGGACAACAGAAGTATTTTAAGGGCTTTTAGCAAATCTCTCTCCACCTGTTCTGCTCTTCCAGGCAGGGTCTTAACTCCAGGTCTATTTTTGGTTAACCTGGTGACGGAATGGCAGCAGAACGCACAATGCAATATCCCCTAAAGTCTGGCTGACTGGTCCATACTCTACAATCACCACCATCTTCCAGGTTTCTGGCTCCAGCCATGTCTTTCCCATTCCTTGCCCTGCCTGAGGGCTTTTGAAAGGCTGCCCTTTCCCAGCTGCTGCCGTGAAGAAGCACATTCCTCCCAGAAGGCTCCACCTGACCAGCCCAGTTCCTTTGCTCCGTAAGGAATATGAACTTTAAAGAAAGTCGTAGAAACACGTTTACTGTCTATCACAACAAAGGAGGTTTACAAATCTCCTCCAGAGCACACAGATTCATCTTTCCAAGCTCAATCCCTGTGTGAAGAGGGAGGGAAGTGAAGCCATGGGCACAGAGCACAGTGGTGGAGCTCCCCATTCCCACCGTGTGCCATGGGGGTTTTATAGTGCAAGAGGTGTTTGCTCCACAGAGCAGTGCCCGTGTGCACCCACATTCTGCTGGTACAACCTGCACTGAGGGCCAGGAGCTGCTCAGCATCTGCCTCCTCACAGCAGAGATTCCCACCTGCGGCCACCCGAGTGCAGCAGGACAAACAGAGAGAAAGGAGCGGCTGTGGCTGAGAAACCTTTACAGCTTTTCACAGCCCGGGGAGCCTGTGGAAGAGAGAAGTGCCCAGCACACATCCCCGCAGGCATATGCCATCAGCAGAGCTTGGGATTTCACTTTTGAGAGACAACAACAGCTCATCTAAATCAGACAGGAAAACAGTCCTCACCCGACATCGGTGTCTAATAATCCCTAAATAGCTACACCACCCTATGAACACTGCTTTAATTACATTTCCCCAAAATAAAAATCCTTTAATGGAAACAGGTTATGCCTGCCTACAAGGTTTCCCCAAGTTTTTGTCGAAGGAGCTGTAGCAGCCACACACTAGCTGCCGTAATTGCTTAGTGACTGAGAAGAAGCAGCAAAGTTGCGGTCAGAAATTGCCAGAACATACAGATAAAGTGAGGCAAACTTCAGCAGTGACCATTTGATTGCAATGTTTGTTTTCTGAGATGACACAGTCTCTCAGGAGCCCCCAAAAAGTTAACACAAACCCAGATCACCAAATGCATCCTTTGTTCCCCTGTGATCTGTCCTGTATCAGCCAACCAAAGAAGCACAAGTACTCAGCAAACTGAAAAGAGCATTCAATAAATATAAAAGCTTTTAATTACAGTGAAGCAGAAGCTCCATGGTTCTATGTGTTTTTCCCCTCACCCTCTCTGCCATCGCCACAGTAAGACTAGGAAATGATGGGTGATATCAGAAAATGACCAAAGAGTGACCTATAACACCTCGTTTAGCTTTCATGCTTGGTTATCATAAGAAGATTCACACCTGATAGGGGTTGACAGCTCAATTCAGCTTACATTTACTGCACTCTAGGCCAACAGCAGCAGCAGAACACAGGTAGAAAAATCAGCAGTGGTCTATTTTCTGACTTTCTCCCCATTCTCTCTGCTACAAAGAGAACTTTTTGGTAACAAGAGTTCTTAAAATTGCATATTGTGACTAAACATAAAGAGATAAAGTGAAATACAGGCTTCTCTAAGAGTTTGTATAGAGAACAAAATGCTCCTCACTGCCAGCTTGGAAGCAGCCACCTCCCCTAGCTCAGAGGTTTGCCCTCACACAGGAAAGGTGTGAGGACCTTTGGCATGTAGCATGGCCAAGCACACAAAGGAGCAGCAGCAGACTGAAGTGGCACAGATTTCAAAGGCTGAGATCCACATCTCTGTGGGAGCTTTCCACCACAGAGCTGCTCACTTTCACAAGGTGTTATTTTTTAAAGTGACCACCTTGTTGAAAGCACTGCTCAAGATTAAAGTTACCAGCAAGGAAATTATTTTACTTATCAGTGATTTATAGGTTATTGATATATCTTCGTTTTTATCATCTCTAGGCTACTCCTAATAGCCCAGAAAATATTAGAGGCCTAATCAACCCTTCTGTGGAGCAAGATTCAGATGACTTGCCAGGCCAGTTGGTTTGTTGGGTGCAATATTTTATGAAATTCATGCTGAGACAACACTCCCTGAGCAAAACACTAGGGAGGAAGCATGAGCACTAAAAGGAGATCAGTGTAAAAACCTTAATTTTATAGAAAACACAAGTACACAAAATGGAACCCTGTTTGTAAGATCAACACCAAAAGCCACGTCACTCAAATATTATTTATCAGGCAATACGACACTCACTCAAGCTGGGGAATTCAAATTGAGAGAAACTTGTATCATATCTTTATCCCACCTTCAGCACACTGGGGTGCCACGTACCAAAAGGCAGCTGATTACAAACAAATGTCTGCCTTACTGCATATTTACCAGGATTCCACAAGGCTAAACAGAGCTGTTGGCAGCAGCAGAGAACTGTTATCCCAGGCACAAAACAAAAAAAAAAGAAACACAAAAATCAAGTAATCACTGGGGGGCAAGGTGGCTGAATTCAGCTCCATGAGACAGCAAAGAACATCTGGCTTGTCTCCAGGGGCACAAGCACCAAGTGGGTCTGCCAAGCTGACTGCCTCGGTGAGATCACTCTGGAGCAATAGGTATCACCTTTCAGACGGTGGCTACAGAGTTTAATGAACCATCAAAAGCTCTAGAATCGTGGCTATGGGGCACACAGGCTCTGAAATCACCTCCCCCAGGAGTGATCTCGGAAGAGTCAGCAGGCAGGTCTGTCACACACCCATCCCTGTTATTGGCCCTGTGAACTCCCCCAGGCATTCATTCCCCAAGCAGCCAGCTCTGAGACTCTGGCAGTGCCACAAATCCTGGCTTTCAACTTTTACCACTAAAGCTACAGTTAGGTCTGATGCCAACACTTTTATTGTATAAAAAGAAGCAACAGAAAGGAAGTTAAGATTATCACCATCATACATCCGAGATGAGATTGAATGGAATTTAAGTCAAAAAAGAAATAGCATTGTCACAGCCTTAGGGCTTTGCTCTGCTGACTTCCAAAGCTGGAGATGCTGAGTTTCCCCAGATATTGCAAAAATCCCTCCTGATGGGAGAAGTCTATTCAGAGAGGTCACCGTCTACTGAGCCTCTGGCCTTGTCTCCCCATTTCTTAAGTTTTAAAATCCCATCTGGCCCCCTAAAGAGGTAGAGTCCTACTCTTGCTTTGCTGCACAGTATTCCTGGAGATTTCCACCATCCACCTCCCCAAAAAAAGTCACTGACTGGCACAGCAAGAGCTGGATGCAACAGCAATTCCCAAAAACACTCTTCTCACTGCTTTTCCCAGGGGAGCCAAGACACACCTTACAAGTCACTTCCAGTTCCCCCCGTACCCACAAGATACTCTGTAATTTAGGGTGCATCATTAAACAAAACCCCGGAGATGACAAGATCGGAGAGGGATTCTGCACTTTAAAACACAGGTTCATCTGGGTTTGCACTCACTTCTTCTTCTTTGTATTGTTAAAGCACAGGGTAATGTGGGAGGGAAAGTTGTGAAAACGCTAAGGGGAACGCAGAGGAAAAGGCGCAGCTGACAGTAAAATGACAGAGCTTAATTCTGCCAGATTGTCTGTAGGTGCAAAAGATTTTGCTCAGCTCCAGGGGAGCCTGGGTTTTGAATTGTTTTTATTAACTCCTTCCTGAGCCTATCAGGGCAGAAAAGCATTTGGAGCCCAAATGACTATTTATTTATTTTTTATTACCAAAGCAAATGAATCAGACCTCCAAAAACGTAGGCATGATGGATTCCGCAGACACAAAAATCAATTTTTTCTCCCCATTATTGGTCATCTCCGCCAAGTTACAATTCACAGCCGATTTTTTTTTTTTTGCATCCGCATTTTAAATCCTGAAACATAAGGGTTGATGCTGCAAAGTAATAGACCTGAGAGCTGCGGGGTGGGACAAAGAGCGACAGCCCATATGATGCGAGCAGCAAAGCGCAGACCTTTCTGTGAGCAGCACAATCTTCCGTGCCATCTCCCTGCAGCAGGGCAGGCGCCACTCTCCCACTCTCTTCATTTCACCTATATTTTTTCTCAACTACTTGCTGAAGCAGCGAGCCAGACGGAGCCGGTTTGCGCTGCCTGTGACAGGATATTAGCTATTGAGGGGCTGCATACATTAGCTGCCAGAACAGATGAGTGCTTTAACACTTACAAATCGCGGGAGGGGAAGAATAGAGCAAGAGGAGATCATTCACATGCTCCTTGCTCAGATATGCTGATATCTTGTCGGCTCGCCACAGGCAAGCCAGATGTGGAGGTGAGCGGAATACAAGCACAAAAAAACCACCCTCAACCTGTCTGCAAGAATGTACAGCAGGGGTGGGAGCTAGAGCACTCTCAGAGGTGTTTAGATTTAGCACTACAGAAATTCCAGCTGTCAAAAACCTCAATCGTATATGGAAATTTAAAAATTCAACCCCCTGATGAAAAAACATTGGAGGGTCAGGGCAGGCACAACTTCCTTGATTCAGCACAGGCAGAGAGCTTGCCTTGCTACTCACATTCCTTAATGGCAATCTATTACCGGGGAAATTACAGGAATTCTGTTTAATCCCCATCTTGCTGCATATTCTATTTGCCCCCATAGGAATTCCCATTTGTTCCAGCTCTTTGCAAGGTTATTCAAGGGACAGTGCAAAATCTTCAAGGAAGGCTGAGAGATCATTCTTCCAGAAGCTCCTCTGTAGTACGAGAAAATAAAGTATCTGTTGCCTTTATGGACTAGATAAAAGCTGAGGTTTCCCATATACACGTAATGTTTGTTTAAATGAGTACAGTAACTTTACATTTGAGGATACACATTTATTTCTGTATATAAACAGAATGATGAAAGATTAAGGACAGCTGTGCATCTGTTTATCCGTAACATATACACTATTATCTGACTTGAGGCTAACAGGCATTTTAACCTCTCCTTCAGCACCTGATCTATCATTTCTTTCATGCTTAAATGCCTTCCTGTGGCTGCTCACAGACTGTAGAGCTGCTTGGGGGGGTGGTGGGGAATGGGACTGATCACGTCACACGCAGGCAGCTGGGGGAAGGAAGGGGGAAGCTCTTCTTTACTCAATCTCACTTTGCTCTGTATCAGTTTGTTCCTTTCACTTCATAAAGAGTCCCTGCTTCAAGTGCTGAAGCACTTGTACACAGTGCAAAAAAAACCAAAAAAATTAAGATTGGACACAAATTCCTTTAAAGCCAATGGAAAGGGGAAAGATTCAGAATTTAAACTGCAAATCCCACAGTGACTCGATTCATTTATTCCAAAGATGCCGCTCTCAGAGCCATCATGGCTTTTTGAAGAGGTCGGAACCTGGTAGTTTTCACCTGGTAGTTTTCCCTAGTCCTGTTCCTGATGTCCATGGGGTATCTGAAGAGTGGGGAGCTGTCACACTAAACTGAGGGCACCCGGATCTGCTTCTCCAGGACTGGAGCACATCCACCAGCACCCAGTGACACTGGGAGCAGGACACAGCCAGCCTAGCCCCCCAAAACTCATTCCATGAGGACAGGAGAGGCTTGGAAAGGTGACCATGGAACATAACTAAATGCACAGAAAGTCCAAAGGAGCCAGCAGTGGGGGCTGCCCTCCCATCACCTCCCCCAAGGGCTCATCCATGAGAAGTTTGGACATTTACAGCCACAGCCGTTTAAACACCAGAATAATTCACAACTTTCTGAATCACGGCAGTCAAAAGGAATGTTCAGTGCTGGGGGAAGGATGAATAGCTCCACTTCAATACTTTGTAATATAATATTTCAGGCATTACCAAAAGAAAAGGGTTACTTTTAAGTGTAAAAAGGACTAATGAAAACTGGAATAAACCATTTGCCTTCAGATAGGGTTTATTTAAAGTTTAATGATTTTGGACTTTTTAAAAGTTCTAGCTCAATCAAAAATGAGATTACTTTTTTTGCAGTCAAATATTAACACAGTTCTAATAGGCAAGTTGATGCAAAAATGGAGCCTAAATCAGCCCTTACAGGGTAAAGAATGACAGCATGTCCCTCTCACAAGGATATGGAAAAAGGAGTTCTAGAAATCTCTAAATAGGGAGAAGGAAGGCAATTAATTCCACATTTCCCAAAACATTATTTTGAGTGTGTTGGTTGGGCTATTAAAAACACAGTTATTTATAGAAACCTGCAGGACTTGTGTGAAAGGAGACCTTGTTAGGAGAAGTGGTGTTCGTTTTGGACTGGCCAAGTATAATGTGTGCAGTGCTTTTATACCTGCAGGGCATTTCCTCAGGGCAGAGCCAATATATTGGAATGCAGATTTTTGCAATATACAGCCTCCCTCTCCCATATTTCTAGAGGTTAGTCTTCCCTAGGGAGGAAAGGGATAACAAAGACCTCCAAAGAACCAAAACATGGAGGCACTGACTGGCTACTTCCCTTTCAAAAGGGGGAGATAAATACACACACACACACCTCGTTGCATGTATTATAAGCAATAACCTTCTCTGCTTGAAGGGACAGACCACACACAGGTGGGACCCTTGAGTTTTTGTCTCACTGGGGTTTTTCCCCCCATTTGTTCCATTTTTTTGGTAGCTGGTGTTCTTTTTGATGGCTATTTAGGCTGTAGCTTATTTTTTTCCCCTAACATAATTTGAAGGCAGAAAAAAACATACCAGGCTACATTTCTATAGAATATGTGCATGCTTCCCAAGAGCTGTTACCTAAGTTTGTGGGTCTAAACTCATGAAATGGGTGTGCATGCAGTTTTGGCAGCTGGCACCCCATAAAACCCAACTCAGCACCGAAGGACCAAGCTCAAAATTCCATCTTTATTTTGTCAGCAAGACAGACCCTTCCACAAACCATCAGGGTGAAAGAGCAGCTGGTCTTTGTTTGCTTGTCTTTGCAGTGCTGCCAACAAGAACAGGTGCAGGTACAGCACAAGGATGCTGGGGGACAGCTCTGGGAGCAGGAAAACCTGCTCCGAGCAGAGAGGGCAGGGAGGGCTGCCCCAGCCAACAGGGAACTTGCACCTGGCCTTGCTTTCATCTGAGAGAGCATTTCTTGTTCCTCAAGCCACTGAAACCCCTACACCTCTGAGAACTCTATGCAGTTAGAGGATTTCCGTACATCAGCTTAGAGATTTATGTAAATTTTCTATCTAATTACTTCCAGTAATTACATCTATCTAATTACTCTGTTTGGGCCTACAGAAAAGCTGAGCAGCTTCCTGTAGCCAAGACATTCTTAAAAACTCGGGATAAAAAGCTGATTCTTATTTGGAACCAGAAATGTGCTAAAACAGCATCAACATGACTTTAGTGGAGTGTCAAACCAGGACTCCTGTCCTCCTAGTCAAAAACCTTTTTTAAGCCTGGATGTCAGTCATTGCAGTACAGAGCCTCTTCTTTTTTCTGGCTGCTGATGCCTAATCCCAAAATTTCCTGCTCAATACTCCTTTCCCCTTCCACCATTTTTCTCTCCTACTCTTTACTAAGAGAATAAAGATGCAGACTGCTCTAATTTCTTTCTTAGTTGGCCACCAATTTACACAAAGCTTATGGAAGCTTATCTTCTCAAAGTCCTTTACCCATCTGCTCAGTCTGATTAAAATTAGCCAATAAGTGAGGTAGGATGTGGGACAAGGAACTAGCAGTTGGCCAGACAAAAATCCCAAGTTATTTCCATAGAGAAACCAAACAAAAAACCCACAACATTTGTAACAAAATCAGGAAAACAGGAAACTGAGTCTGGGCCCATAATTCTCACAGATCACTTGGCTGCTTTACTTGAACTAATTAATTCATTCTCAGGCAGGTGCCCATCCCTTTAGAAATGTGAACTTTTCAGGAAAGGATGAAGAACCAAAAAAGTAACAGGGTCCCAATCTTGAACAGAAATGCAGATGCAAATGAGGATAAGTTTTTTTACTGTCCACAGCACTCCTAAAAATCTCAACTAGCAACCAAGGAAGCTGTACCCCAGGTGTAAGCAGGCACCATCAGCAAGGTCTTCTCATGCAGTCCTGCACAATTATTGATGCCCAAAACCTTCAGGCTCAGGAAGTAAATTGCCATTGATCAATTGGCACAGACAACTTCCAAATACATCTGTTAGAGCCATGTAGTGTGTTACACCACTACTTTTAGCCACTTGATCTCCTGGATCGTTTTTTCTTCTCTCAGCAATTAATAATGCCAGTAATTGCTACATGAAGTCATACCTCTTTAAAAGCATGATTGCAATTTCCACTCCCAGCTAACACAAGGTAACAACCATTTGTGTGATGAACCTTGGCATTCAGTGGTGACATTAATGAACTCAGAGCAGAAATAAAGAGAGCAAATGACACTCAGTCCAAGGAAATACTTGCACTATGGACTTGAACACCAAATCACAAAGTTATTTTCCTCTTCTGTCTGGGAACATACAATTATTTAGTATTCATATTACAGTGCAGTCCCATCCCAAGCTGATTTAAAGCCTGCATTATAATTGCTAATGATTACTCATGAAAAAGAGACTATTATATGTAAAAACTGCAATCAGTGCTAATCTATTCACCTATCCATTTTATACTGATACATTTTCTAAACAAAGCTCTGCCTGAATTGCTCATAATTAGCTTCTATTCTTACATTTTTAATTGCTCTTCTCCCCCTCCCATTTTCAAACGGAACATTTTACATATCTTCAGACTTCTTTTTTTTTAAAAAAAAAGATTTGGACTGAATTTTTATGAGTGAAAACCTGACACTGTACAATTCGAAGTTTTAAAATAACTCCTCTGTTGTCAAATAATAAATGCCTAAGCAGTGTTTCAGGAAATAAATATTTTAAAACAAGATCAAAATTTCAGGCACAGCATCCATGTAGTCTGAGAGCATCTAAGAGAGCACCAAGGGAGGAGAGGTAGCTTAGCTACCATTTTATTTATTTTTTTTTTCCAAAAGCCAAGTGCATTCTGCCCCTCATCTGCAGGCTGTCAAGAGCCTGGTAATCAAGAGACATTTGGCACTCCAGCTGGGAAAAAGACTGCATTTAAGGGTCTCTGTCTGCTGAGACTCCAGTGCTGCTGTGCCAGCTTTGCTATACGTGGTATTGAAGTTGCTCATTTCACTCCACTGCCTTTCAGACACCCGAGCTGCACTTCATGGGAAGATGAGCTGGTTTTGGCTGGGGTGGAGTTAATTTTCTTCGCAGTAGCTGGAATGGGGTTGTGTTTTGGATTTGTGCTGGTAAGAGCATTGATGGCACGGGGATGTTTTTGATACTGCCGGGCAGAGCTTGCACAGAGCCAAGGCCTGTTCTGCTCCCCACCTCACCCCAGGAGTGAGGAGGCTGGGGGTGCAGTTGGGAGGGGACACAGCTGTCCCCAACTGGGACATAGCACTCAGCATATAAACCTGGGGAAAGAAGGAAGAGGAGGTGATTCAGAGTGATTGAGTTTGCCTTCCCGAGTAACCATTGTGTGCGATGGAGCCCTGCTCTCTCCTGGAGATGGATAACACCTGCCTGCCCACAGGATGTGGTGAATGAATTCCTTGTCTCGCTCTGATTGCATGCACAGCTTCTGCTTTACCCATTAAACTGTCTTTATCTTCAACCCACGAGTTCTCACTTTTACACTCATGATTTTCTCCCCCATCCCAGCGCGGGGGGAGCGAGCGGATGCCTGAGTAGTGCTTAGTCACTGGTGGGGGGGTAAAAACAACAGGAGACAACTGGAACAGCTCACTTGTGAGAGCCAACAAAGCCTCCTCTGCATCGCACAGCTCAAGTTCTCCCAGTTATCAGGTAGTTCTCCCACATATCAGATGATGTGTCTTGCTAAGGAGCATCCCCCTGTCAAAGTAACACCTGGAGGAAATGGAATTCAAGTTGTTAATTCCCATTCAGGTATTTTCTTCTTTTCACTCCGTGAAAATCAATCCCACCTTACATTCAGAATAATATCTCTGGTCCTCAGAGGGCAAGAAGGAATACATCCGGCTTCAGCTACAGACAGAACAGAGCAGCTTGTTGCTGAGTGTTCTCTGCCAAATCTCTTCCCCACACAAAGTTATGTAAAAGCCGTCAAAATTATCCTGTTTCAGTGCATCTGACTTGTGCAAAAAACACTGATTTTAATGAACTGTTCCTCTGCTAAAGCACTTAAAAGTGGCATTTGCTAATGCTCGTCTTTACATCAATTTCAGCAGTTGTTGGATCAGACACTCAATCTGCAAGAGTCCTTCACAACCAGTTTTATGCAATTTCCAGTGTTGCACTAATCAGTAGATGCTTTAATCTTCATAAATTCAGGAGAGCTCTTAGGGACTGGTGCTACAGTGACTGGAGAAACTCATTCCAAAACATTTTAATCCTTTCAGAAGCCTTGTGTTTTCAAGCTCAAGAAAAAAAGAAACGCAGAGTGCATAACCTGCGTGATTCTGCATAAGGAAAGACTCAGAGCTAAAAATGACCAAATTCACTAAGTGAATAATAAGTTTACTTGCCAGCATAGTCTGTGAACGAAATTCATGGGTGAATTTTTAGTCAAGCCAGACACCACCTTGAACTGCTTTAATTTGCATATATATTTCCAAACTTTCAACAACTTGGAATACAATACACATGCATTGTGTGCATTCATGAGAAAGTCGTGCATACAAACACACCAACACACACATTCTGCTTCCAGTTACACGTCCCAGCAGAGTATCTGTGCTTTGACCTCAAGGCAGCACTGCCCAGCACATCCAGGAAAAGTCACTGTTCAGATTTGCCAGTCTCACTGTGGATTGGGTTAACTCACCACCACAACTTCCCATATTCTCAGAACTGCTCCAACATAGACTTGCAACACATCCAAGCATCCCTGTCAGCATGAACTGGGAGGCACAGTGTGCTTCCTGACATGCCCCCTTTTCCTCGGGGCCACGGGACATTATCATAGATGAATTTATAAGGAAATCAGTGACATTGCGGTGGGTGGGAGGAAGGGAAGAGAATATGAAACCTGGTTAGCAGGAATTTTCAGATTCAGCTGTTTCCTTTCCCTAGCAGCTGTACTGGGTCTGGCTGGGATGGACCTCACTCTTGTCATGGCAGCTTGTGCATTTGTGATAACGTAACACTGATAGTGCACCAGGGCTGGGCAGCTCACTCAGCAGCAGGGCCTTCTCTCCAGCCTCACCCACTCCTCCCAAAGGCCAGCAAGCTGTTTCAGGGCAAGGGGGTGGAAAGGCACGTAGCCTGGGCAGCTGACCCCGGCGCAGCAGAGATATTCCTTAGCACAGGACATCACACTCAGCAATGAAAAACTGAGGGATGGGAGCGTGGGGACATTTGTGGTTAAAAGCACATGTCTCCCAAAGCAACTCTTACACTCTCTGGGGCCCTGCTTCCCTGGAAGTGACTGGACATCTGCCTGGTGATAGGAAGCAGAGAACAAATATCCTCTTTCTGCTCTGGCTTTCTATGCAGCCTTTACTTTTCTTATTAGACTGCTTTTATCTCAGCCCTTGAGCTTGTTCATCTTTTATCTTCCTGACCTGCAGAGGAAGTGGATCAAGAGAACAACTGGGTCTGGCAGCCAGCTGAGGTCACCACACCGTCATATCTATTTTAGAGCAAAAATTGACATTGCCTGTTTCGAAGTAACACTGGGTTCTGGTGTTGCTATAAACTTGTACATCAGATTGCCCTGAGGCTCACAGTTATGCTGGCACAACAGGAGCCCCAGGACACCAACACCACACTCACATTTTATGGTTTAATAAAACAGGACAGTGTTACCTCTGCCAATTTTAAGATTTTTGATACTTCTCTGGAAGCCAGATAAGTCACA
The DNA here is from genome assembly GCA_013397175.1 of Platysteira castanea. Classification (NCBI taxonomy): domain Eukaryota; kingdom Metazoa; phylum Chordata; class Aves; order Passeriformes; genus Platysteira; species Platysteira castanea. The sequence goes on from VYXC01007095.1 coordinate 3,782,244, forward strand.
TATAATAACCTGAGTATAAAACTACCATACTAATTTGATGCAGTAGCTTCTCTATAAGGATGTAAGTGTCCTCAGAAGATTAAAACCTTAGGGGTAAAAAAAAAACAAGGAAAAAAACAAACCCTGTGTAGCCCATCTATGCTTCCATCCACCAGAGCAATAAGATTCTCTCTAGTTGCAGCTGTATCACCTGAAGAGTTTTCCTTGTCCTCTTGAAGGAAAAGAAGATTGCCACTGTCTCGTGTGCCCAGAGCTATCACAAGCAAAATAATTATTCATTCTATTGTCCTATCCTTGTGCCAAGAATGGGACCATCTTTTATGAGGCTTGATTTGAATCAAAACTGCTGTGTTTTGAACAGAGCTGTCAATGATACTTAGGACTTACACAAGCCTTTCCCACGACTTACAAAATAAAATCAAACTCATTTAATTATCTGCCATTCATGTGTACTTGATAAGTTGAAGAGAGCTAACTTTCAAATGCTTTACAAAGAAATGAAGACATTATTTTATGAAGTCTGGCTCTAGCTAAAGACACAATGTCATCTTGGAACAGTAGAGTGATGCAGTTCCTCTGACCACATCCTACACCAGACCCTTACAACAAGTAAAGACTTCCATTTTGAAAGCATTGCCAGAAAGTGCCCGAAATTTTAACCCCAACTGAACAGACATTGATTGCATTGACACAGCAGAGCCCTCAGCATTGCTGAGCCCTGGGAACAGCCATTAGAGCTCAGTTTCCACAGAGCCACACTGCGAGGAGGAAGAGTTTGGAGCTTTGAGACAGAGCTCCTCAGCATTGTGAGATCCCAGCTGGCACAGGATCCTGAGGCACAGACCAGGGAAACAAGCTGAAGCTGCAGTTTCTTACTCGGGAGATGAAGTGACTGAATTGCTCTAGATTTGCAAGAAATGCATATCTTTTCCTTTTAAAAAATCATCCTCCTCGCTGAGGCACTGCCAGTGAAGCCATGTCTCCTCTGAAGTGTTCTTACTCTCCCTCATGCTACATCTGTCACCTCTCCCCCCTCTGACTGAGCTCTGCTTTGGCCCCAGCTGCACACACTTTGATTTCCTGCATTATTTCCTTCTACTTCCAAAGTATTTCAGCTCAAACTTCAGAAAGTTCTTCTTTCTCTGTCTTTATTTGTATCGTGACATGTCACTGCAGACTCACAGCAGGCTCAGCAATATGTGCCAGGTCAGCAGCTGTCGTGTTCCAGGGCACCCTTGGCTTTAGCTGCACAAAAGCCCTAACATAGAAGAAAGATCTGAAGATAGCAGCTGGTGAGAAAAATTCTGCTAACTCTAAGACCTCGTGATAGGTTTTTTCCCAATTTTTGTATCCCAGGTACTTCATTTGGGCAGTTCACTGCCATTTCTACTTCAGGGAAAGCACATTTGTTGTGCTTACATGAATATAAATTGTGTGGACATCTTTACTCAATTAGATAGTAATATTTTAGTTCACTTTGGAAAAAAAAAAAATCTAACTGGAGCTAATCTAAGTTAGAATAAATTGCCTTTCCCTCTCACATTTTCCCCAAGCTATTAACCATTATCATTAAAGGAAATGAACTCATACAACATCCTTATGTTGTGGAGGCAAGTTGCTGATGTCAGTGTTGGCTGGCGTGATGTTAGATCTACAGGCAAAATCCATGACTATACTTTACTTCTTCCCACATGCAGTTTCATTTTCATTTCAAAAAGGAGAGGTTCACTAGTCTTTTTGCTGTATCAGAGCAGTCTTAAGGTAGGTGAGAAAACAAACTAGAAAACAACTCCTGGCTCCCATATGACAGATCACTCAAAAACCGACAGATTTTCATCACTGCAGTCGAAATTAACCACGAGAGGCTCTCAAAGTGCCTTGCCACATTATTGTCTAGAACAACATTGTCTGGTTGTCTGTTGAGTGGATACCCCCACCCCCAGAAGCATTCTAGATCAGAAGCTTTGAGCACCTTGGTCTAGTGAAAGGTGTCCCTGTCCATGGCAGGGAGGTTGAATTTGATGCTCTTTTAGGGCCCTTCAAGTCTAAAGCCTTTTATGAGTCAGAGCTACACTTCCTCAGTACCTTTTGAAGAACACTGATTGGATAATTACTTTTATTGGCTATCAGTAAAGCAGCATATTTTTTTTTCCTTCCTTGCAGAGATTTTACATGCACTTGCTGCAGTAAATGAGGACATTACCATCGTATGAAAGATCTGAGAGAAAACTCTATGGAGCCTGCAGGAATTACAACAATAGTGCATCTCCTAAACACTGATTATGACACAAGAGTTTGTGCACTGACTCTTATGGGGGGAAAAACTGGTTGGCATAAAACACACATTTCTCCGCAGTTGGTGCTTTCCTGTGCCAAAATCTGCTTATAAATGAAGCAGTGGTTTGGGTATCTGAAATAAATAAGTGACAGACCCCAAAGCTCCAAGTTGCCTTGTACCACATGGGGCAGCTGCTGAGGCATCTCAGCAACAAAAACGCTCTTGCAAAGCCAATAGCTCAGAGCTGGAGTTAGACAGGCACAGAACACCCCAACAGCTCAGCTGCTGGCACTCCTCTGGCTTGATACCGACATGAGTTTGTTAACCCAGCAATCATCTCTGGACAGGAAAGCAGCTCTGGGCTGCATATTTTTACAAGCAGTCTGTAGTTTCGCCTCTGCTGCTGCAGCATAATGACTCTTCACACTGACAGAAGAACAAACCAGTGTTATAATTTTGGAAGTGTCGTTACTCATGTATCCAGTTCTCATGAATTAGTTTAAGTAGAAGACATAAATGAGTGCGGAAGCCGTGCATTTTTCTTCTGATTTATTCTTATCTCGTATGGTGACTGCAAAATGTAAAATGTGTTTCTGTGCTACCTGTCAAGTCATACAGTCAAGTTTAACTGAATGGCACCCAAAAGTTACAGATGCAAAATTCTAAACTAAGCGTGTGTAACCAGATATTTTTATATTTTCAGCTTTCATCAAGCTACAAACTAAACTAGAAATGACAAAGTAATTAATCACGTGAATAATTAACACTTCCTCGTGTGTTACAGTCAGTCCTGCAATTAAGAAACAATTTCAGATTGCAAACAATTCACTTGATTTTTGGCAATCTCACTTAAGTACTCCTTAGGAGTCCATAGTATGAGCTAGGTAGTAGTTTATACACTAAGAACAATGTCAGTCTCATGTCAGGCAACATTCACACACAAAATAACTGAAACTCAAGTACCAAGCAGAACAAAATAATTGAAACTTAAAAATAATTAAAAACAATACAGAAGTTCATGTTTCAAGGAGCATGATAAAGCTCACTGTATTTGTTTCCAAAGGAATTGTTCTCGCTATACTTATATTCATAACAGATAAACAAAAATAAAATAGAGATACAGCTAAAGATGATTTAATGTTATAAAGAGAATGAGTCACCAATGTTTCATGGTTCCTTAAGCAGAAATCATGAACAAGACCAAATAGCTGCAATTTTAAAGAAGGATTTGCTAACATAACACACAATAAGAGGGAAGCCACATTTACCTACATTACTGTGCTATTGGGCCACAAGTTCTACTTTTGAAGAATAAATATAAGTTTCTGTTAGAAAAAATAAGATTTTCTTTACGTTTCTGTCTGTGTATTTATGGATAAACTTTTAAAAATAAAGAAAACCAAAAGACCTATTAAAAATTCTTGCTATGTTATCCAAACTGACTTATTTACCTCCTTTTTGTTTTCCAGTCCTCGCTCAAGCTGATGGTGAATGCTGTATATCTAATCATAATCCTGCTGTTATCACAGCTGCTATGTGCTTTATTTTTGATGGCTTAAAGACAGATGTTCCAAAATTGCCCTAGATTCCTGCCAGCCTTTTCAATTGCATTATACAAACAATTAAACTTTCCTGACCCTATTCCTGTCTCTAGATAAAATTCAGACGTTGACACTTCAAGAAGCAAATCATGTATGTAAATTGGTTCTAATGACAGCTATTGATGTGTAGTCATATGCAAATAGAGTATTCCTAAACATTAAAATGTCCAAGAGCAGTAGCTAGATGGGTGCAGTCAAGAAAAATTAACTAGAAGACGCATATTCCAGATACTTCCCACAGTATGTAATGCAATTAAACAGAAGCACAGGGAAATTCACACTAGAAACTGCCTCTCTCCTGCCATGCCTATTTATTCCCCATCATCTGTTATTATTGTTGAGAATCTTCACATTGTGTCCCAATTAAGCAAATCTCTCGGAATTAATAAGGGTTCGCCTTCTCTATCACCACATCTTTAATGCTTGGAGCTGAAAACATTGGCACCTCACGCTGCACGCGAGTGTGAGCAGTTAGAATAATAACAATTGTAAGATGTGCTTGCCAAAAAATGATTACGAGTCAAGCTTTATTGCAAGGGTGTCTTGTTTAGTAGGATTTAGCACAATTCGGTGGGGTGACAGCAGTTGTCAGGCATTGATACTAAGCATAATAACCATTAAAGAGACAACTCACTTATTGAATATTCAGAGTGCTTAGCCATTGTTTGGGCATGTTTGGAATACAGATTATTTTCCTATGGTTTGTTAGTCTCGTAACAAAGATTTTAAAAAACACTCCAACAAAAAAGTTTTTTGTTTGATACTCTATCGACTGAGTTTCATAGAACCCAATGATGAAAAGATGACAGCATTCAAAATTTCCTGAGAGTGTGGCTAATTCAACTTATCCAAACCAGTTCCTGATTCTAACTTGTAAGTCATTTGTGAGATTTCAAGGATTCTGCTGTATTTTTCTGCATGGTGCAGTTGCTTCAATCTTAGCATTGTGTCTTTTACTTCCTTTGTGTTTTCAAGTCACTTCTCCTGGCTTTTTGCCATTTCCTTTCCAAAAATATTGGGAAAGGATATAAAAAAAGGATGCCTTAACAAAAAACTCTATGGTTTATTTCCACCTCACAATATAGGGCAAACTGTTAAGTTTAAGAACCATGACTGAAGGACCTTCCAGGATTTTCCCTGCGATTTGAGTCCTCCCCTTTCAGTACTGAATCCTCCCAATAAGCATCAACAACCATTTCGAAAAGGTTTTGTCTTTTATAGTCATCCCTGATAAAAAACGTTTGCAGTATGAACTCATTTGAGAATTTCTAGTCTAATATGCTGGTTCAGCACAGCTCTGCCTTACTCTTTTTGCCTCTCCTTTCATTATCTCACACTTTCTGCACCCACCTTCGTTCTGCTAGAGAAGCTTCTGCATCATATTCAGGAGAGAGCTAATGCTGAAGATATTTGTGTTACACCACACAGACAGTGGTGATCCACAGCCCCTCGAGGCAGCTGCCACCTCCACATTTTGGCTGCTAATGTTGCACATGGCACACTAATATTTATCACAGCCAAAGTTAAAGGAAAGCAAGGATCCATATTTCTCCCACGCATTATTTCACAGAGTGGAAAACGGCAGCTATGTGCTTTTGAAAAAAAGTGCAGTGAGAGAAGCAACTGCTTTGGGATACCTCTGCAACCAGAGGAATAAAAACTCCCCCATCAAAAAAAAAAAAAAAAAAGAAAAGAAAAATAAACCAGAGGACAGATTCATACCCAGCCTGATTGGCCTCCTCTTTTTCCAGTCTAGTCTGGTACTGTACATCAGCTCAGGACAATATCCTACTTTATGTTCACCTGCATATGGCAGAGACAGACAGGAAAATTCAATACTATTATTTAACATTTAAAGCTAAATCATTCCATTTCTGAGCTGAATTTCTCACAGGATAATTTGTACCTTCACGAGGAGCGAAGCACAGGAAGGGAGCTTGGCCTTGATGAGACACCAGCTCAGTAAACTGGGTTTCCCTGTTTCTCTGCTCCGTACTGTATCATCATGAATGGGCTGGAAGTACATTAAGATGTAAAGCTACAACATTTATCCATGCTCTCCCCTTTTTTCTTCCCCTGCATTGCTCTCCTTGCCCAAGTAATCTACCTTGGATAACACAAGTAGAGACTATTTTTTAGTGCCAGGCAAGTTACCAGTTCCTTGTGTCCAGAGAAAGAGTAAGAGCTCCCAGACACATCACAAAACTTCCCCTGGAGCCCTGGCAAACGCTTCAAGTTTAATGCAGATTCATTAACCAAGAGACAAAAAGTCTTCAGTCACATGTAAAGAACTAAAACTGGGGGAGTGTGACAGTCAGAAACTATTCTAGTACAGAATCACTGAATATTATCTGTTCTTTAGTTAGTCATACTTCATCATTCTTCCTGGTCTGAAGGGTGAGAGATGCATAAACATTGCTGGTTTGTGAACAAATACAGCACCTTTTCTGGCTCACTGAAATCAAAATAGAGGCCCACCTCATCCGTAGACAGCACAACACAGAAATTACCTGTTCAGGTCTCAGGCCACAGCACTAAAATGAACAGAACCAAAGGGAAAATAAATTCACAAGGAAATCTTCCATAGTGCACCTGCTATAAATACACATCAGGAGGACAACACAGGCTTGGCTTGTTTTTTGTTTCAGAATAGATGTGTTCCAGTCAAATTCCCATGCTTAAGACATTAGATGGTTTTCTCATGGGAGAATTTTGACTGGTTTGTACATACATTAAATACAGTTTTTTTCATGAAGTGCCTCTTCAAGAGTCACCCTTTCCAACTGGGAAGCTACATTATAAAGTAATAGCAGATCCAAGGCCAGCCACTGCATTTATAAACCTTGCAGGGATGAAACAACCACTCGGATGAGGACTCCGTTACTGACAGGTTATTTTCCACTGAAAGTCTTCCCCCTGCCTTTAATGTTGTTGCCACTTCAGAAATTTTAACCACGGCACTAGCAGCACGACACCTAGACTCTCTTTTGGGAGCACCATTTCCTTGTTTTGTCTTAGGCTCAGTCCCACTGGGCCCAAATTTCACTCCAGTCTCTCCCCCTTGCCTCACCATGGGAAATACTTGAGAGAGCACAGGGATTTTGGTGCAATCAGGTGGATAAAGTGGGCCATAAGACACAATTCAGCTGATTTCTGAGCTAGAACTTAGATCTGAATTTAGGCTAATACTTAACTGCTGGAAAAAGTCAGTTCCCCTGAGAGGTCTATCTTACAGGTATGCACAATTATCTAAGAGACCAGAAAAGGTTTTCATTTAATCTAATAAGCACATTTAGCCAAAAAAGTTAAATCCTACTTCTAACAAAGCACATCACTTCTCTAACACAGCCTTTATCATTTCAACTTTGTTTCTTCTTTCTCCGCCCTGCTAAAGGCAGACAAAAGGCTCAAAACTAAGCCAAAAAATTCCCCCAAATACATGTCTTCTGTGGCTGTTGTGGTCAGACACAGCTGTGCACATAGCACATCTATCCCTGTGTCAGCAAACGGGCTGCATTGATCCTCAGTTTCAGCATTTAGGACCACAAATCTGGCCCACAGTCACATTTTCTGCCTTCACCTTTCCTCAGTATCCACCATCTGTTACACATTTTAATTATCAGGAATCTTTTAACTGAATTAGCAGACTTCAGGTCAGGCCTTTGGTGAATGCTTTTTTTCTGCTGAGATTCAGGGAGCTCAGACTTACAGGTTTTGCTGCTCCTACTGTTCTTTCAGATGGACCTGCATGAATAGTTCTCTTCTTTCACTACAGATTACTGCATAGTTTATTTTCAACGACCACAAAATTCAATTATCCCGAAAGATCTTTCATCCATAGAACTATTCATCTTTTAACTCCTGCCACATTTTTGGAAGAAACCTTCTTACCCTCAAACTTATTAAACATTTGCCACAATGGCGAGATCACAAAAATGTCTACGTTGTCATAAAGCTTAAAATCCACACATCTTAGTGAAATGATATGCAAAAAGACATTTGAAGGGCATAAACAAGACACTGCAATGAACAGTGACAAAGCGCATAAGTGTTTTCAGATTCTAAACCACAGCATCTTTGATGTTGTATATTGCAGTTGTAAAAGCAAGCTGTTCTTGAGATTAAAATAATTATTTCAAAGTAGCAAGGAATGCCAACTCTATCATCCATTAGGCCCCCTAAATAACCAGGTACAACAGGATTAAAAGTACACATCAGAAGTAAACTCAGGAAAAGCAGTGTGGGTGTATCTTCAACTCAAGGAGCGTATCAGATCTCAGACATATGCAAACCACATAACAAAGTAATTCCAATCATGTTTTGTTTTTTAAAGGCTCTCCACACAGAGCTTTACATAGGCATAAACTGCTTAAATGAGACCTTCCTCAAGAAAAGAAGGTAACTATTCATCTGTGTTTATGATGAATTTATATTTGACATCAACATGTTTATTGCATCATTCATCAGGTATATTACCCTTAATAAGGGTCTCTTACCTAAATTACAAAGGCTTTGCAAACACTTAATGCATATTAAGATAATTCTAGACCTCTCCCAGAGGAGCAACCTAAATCTGATCTACATGAACTGTTTTTTGGGACAGACCTCATCTAAGTCCTGTTTGATCAGAACCCTTTCACAGGATCTGAAAGTGGGTAATGTCTTCCCAAGTGTCAGAAAAATTCTCATTAAAATGTGAACTTCGGGCAAAATTCTCTCACAGGGCTTTAATTTCTCACTGCATGACCACTGTTCCACATGTCATCTTATTTCAATTTGAAACACTTCCTAATTATCTTTTTATCTTGTTAAAGGGTGAAAATTTTCCAAGTAGCACTTTCCTCTGGAGATTTCTTTCCACCAGAGAGGCTCTGTTAATATGTACAGCCCGATTTGCTGTCCTTTTGAATTGATCTTGGTCTAAGGCTTTTTCTTTTCTACAACCAAACAGGTAGGTTAGCTATAAAATAGCATCATTCCATTATTTTCTTTTCTTCTTTTCAAGTCTTTAGCATTTAAAGCATATTTCCCCTTGCATATCTCTGCCTTCTTCACAACTGCAGTATCTCATGGAAGCTTTTCACACATTCTTGTACACGCCACTATTTTCACATCAGCTTTTTCACTATCAGACAAGGAAGTTTTCAGGTTGAAAAAATGAAGGGAACAACACTTAATGTGTTTTTTATGAGCACTAACAATCAGCTGATAAACTTCATACGGTCTTTGCCACAGAGCTCAACATCCACAGCTCCTCAAACTGAGGAACAACAAAAGATGCAAATTGCCTTCAATATTTGAACTTTATCTTGATTTCCAAAATACAAGTTTAAATCGGTATCTACAGTTCAACCCCAGTAAGTCTGCATATCACGAGTCTCAACACTGAGAGAAATGTATTATTTTTAAGATGTACTAGATTGAATAACATGAAGGAATTATTCAAACCCTTGCTGAGATCTCAATACAAAGTACTGAACAAATAAGCATCACAGTCTTAAACCTCAAGATAACCCCTCCGTTCTGTGGAAGAACCCACCCACCAATTTGTAATCAAGCACTTTGGAAACTTCTTAGTACTACACTTGCATGAAACATCTGCATTGCCAAAACAGCCTTGCACCAAGGCACAGCTCTTCACCTGGCAGTTTCAGACCTCATGCTATGGACTCTGTTGCTTGCAGAGACCAATTTGTGTGTGATCTATTAACATTCATCCTTCGTTCTGAAACTCCAGTGTACAGTTCAATTTTATATTTATGAGCACTACTCCAAACAAGCAAAAGGCCTCCTGCTGCTTTCTGCAGAATGAAAGCATGTGTCTGCCAGGAAGCAGAGAAAGCTATTTCAGCATTATCCATGCGGCTCAAAGTTAAACAGGATTTCGAGATGAAAATGTAGCAGATCTATAAAACAACATAACACCTTTATGTTTTTCAGGAGTATTTAATATGCAAAACCATAAATCCGTATCATTTTTTAGCTTTAAAAAAAGGCAAAAATACTTAAATTTGAGATCTTTAGTAAAAGAAACCTGATTTCTTCAAAAGAAAGGACCCTCTTTAGAAGACAAAGATCCAGGTTAACAGAAGGTTAATATCTGTCAGCTGACAGAGATCAGTATCTCCTCATTCCAGTGGCTAACGTTTCAGGGCTATGACAATTAAACCATAAGAAAGCCATGACCAGTGTAATGTAATAGCTGTATTAGTCAGGCAGATCACTTTACATTGCTGGGTATTCTGAAAGATCCCATGAGGATTCCAGATGTAAATTCTTGACGAAAAAGGAAATGATAGAAGTGTCTCAAAGATTTATTTTTACTTTCTGTGCAGCAGAGTGAGCACACGGCAGAATAACGAGTCCATTCATTCATAACTGCAGATGTTTTACACATCTTGCTGAAACATGCGCATTAATGTGTTATACGGAGCTCTCTCTTCTGTTTCCAAAGTGTTAGGATAATTATTCTTTGATTTGCATGTTTGATCTGTATACATATATGCATAAACTCTTCTGAGCTGCTGTTCCAGTTATCGCTGTTACAACTCGTGTCAATCACAAATCAAATCATCTCCTCCCTGGAAGGTGGGGATGCTGCACTGCTCTTGATGCACAGCTACACAGTTCACTCTCTGGAAGGTTCTGGCAAGGCGAGGCAAGGCACTGGGGCTGGTTCCTGTGGGCTACACTGTGAGAACCTCCCCAGCCGTGTTAGCTGATAAGGCACCTCATATAACACGGATATTTATATCAGCACTGCAAGATTGCTTCCAGTCGTTCTGGAAATCCCATAAGCTAGCTTGGTTACTACACACGAGCCTTTTATGGTACTCAAAGATACTGTCACACATACTATTTCAAACAAAGCAGAAAACTACTAAGCAGTGAGAGAAAAGTGGTTTGGGTTTGGGGTTTTTTTTAAATCAAGTATTAAAATCCATTGGATTCTTTTTTTTCATTTCTGTGGGGTTTTTTTTTCCTTTTGAGTCTCACTTCCTCTCCTGTTTTTTTCTCCTTCCTTGTCCTCCAAATCAGCAAGATGGTTTCCCTACAAAATGCTGTGTTCTCTCCAGGATTATTATCAATCCTTTATTATCCTGATATGCTTCCAAAGGCATTCCACCTCTCACCACACCGTGCAAAAGATTAATCTTTACACCTATTTCAGTCCTGCCAGCTTTCTCTATCCAAAGGTGCATTGACAATGTGTTTGTTTATTAGTAACAATAATATTTCCATTCATGGGATTACTGCATCCCATTTCCCTTACTTCTGGTGATCTTTTCACGCAGAGATAACTTGTATGAAAAATTTCAACCAATGCTTTTTGAACTTGAGCACATCTGAAAAGTCATTAAAGTAGAAATGTAAAAATAAAAGGAGCTGCCTAATTTTCACAAATCCCAAGCCCTTCAGCCTCTACTCACTGCAGTTTATGTTTTGCCCCTTCAGTTGCTGAAACCTGACTCTACTCTAGACTCAAGGGCTCAACTAAAATGCGAGCTGGATCACATCAGTCAACTTGGCCTACAAAAGTATTTTATCAGCCAAAGATCACCAGTATGTAGAATTTCATGGTAGAAGAGATCGACAAAAGTAGCAGTAACTCTAGAACAATCTGCAAGACCAAGACCAAAATACAGACACTGAACAGGGTGAAAATAAGTTACTGAAGTGCTGATGATCAGACAGTGAAATCATAGAAAATACTGAGTTTGAAGGGACCAAGTTCAGTTCCTGGTCCTGCACAGGACACCCCGAGAATCACACCATGTGCCTGAAAGTGTCATCCAAACACTTCTTGAGCTCAGGCAGGCTCCTGACTAGTTTTCTTTGAAAAAAATAACACCTCAAATCTGCACTTGGTTCCGATTTAAAAGTTTATTGTTTCAAAAACAGTATTTTGCCTTTGATTTCTTTTCATGTTACCACTCTAACCGTAGCATAAAGCCTGACACATTAGGAATGACTGGAAATATGTGGTTATTTGAAGAACTTTGCACAAGCTTGCTCCAGGAATAAGAGCCTGGTACACGGTGTGACAGGACCTGTAGTTACATTTCCACAAAAGCACACAAAGGACAAAAGGCTACAAAAGGGTTGGGACTTTTCTTTTTCTGCTGAGACATGTGTTTCTCAGGAAGATGGAAAAAATAAATCATTGAGATAATAATACAAGAGAAACTCTTGAGTACTATAAGGATAATTGTCAGCTTGATCTTCATCATGAGATCCCTGAACATCCTGCTTGTGTTTGGTACCACAACAACAGAGACACAGAAGGTCACCTGCTGCCCAACCACCTCTTTCCTCTCACAAAAACTTATATAATTATGAAAACTACAGTTCAAAATTTTCATTATTTAGCCCAAAAGCTTCCTCAGAGGAGCTGAGCTGGCAGTCTCAGTCCACAGAACTTGCTTGGACAAAGCTACCACATGACAACAGCAGTGGACATCAATGAGAAGAAACCTTCCTTGCTATGTCCTATTTCACACAAAACAATTTGTTTTCAATACTTGAAGTATTTAAAAGGTTTCCCCCAGGTTGCCCTCCACTTTTTTAAATAAACAAAGAAAATAAAACCCCACATGGGTTCTTTTAGCACAAGACAGGTTCTGCCTCATGCTCAGGGTGCATCTCAACCCCCGTGCACATCCTCAGCTGTGGAAGAAGGGAACATGGACAGAAGGTGCAGTGTCCTCAGCTTCACAGCCACGGCCACAGCTCTGATGATTAAATTCCTTCAGCACAAATGGATGTGACAGTGTTTGTGCAAGTTATGTCCAGCTCAGGGGAAGGCAGGTGAAGCTGTGCACTGAGGGGTAACAGAGCTCACATAAACAGTGTAGGAGTCTGTACCAAGAGTATTCTGGTGTGTTTTGACTACACTGACAAGAATTTTGCTGCATGGACTGCACCTGAGATCTTTCCTCTTCGGGGAATAGTAGCACATTTCTTGGTGCTCTCTGAATGCTTCTTTTCTGTTAAAAAAAAAGAAAAAAAAAAAAAGAAAACCCCCACCTGTGGATATTTACCTATTCTTTTAAATAGAGATCTGCATTTGCCTCACCTCATGCACTGCTTTAAGATTCCAGTTTACTTGGATGCTTGATTCCTCTTAGTTTAACCAAAGTCAGAGGGAACACAACTGGGTTTTTACACAGGTGTAGAATTGTTCTTTTCCCCATGCCACAGAGTTTACATGTAGTTAGCCTCAGAGATTACCCAGAGCTGAAAAAGCTATATTTTGGGTTATTTGACTAGAAAGGAACATACTTAGTTATTGACATCTCAACTTCCCCAGGAAAGGAGTAGAAAATTTATTTTGAAGTGTCCATGCAAAATAAGTTGGCCCAACCTGTCACGAAAACACTATAAAAAGAAATTTTCATCTTTGAGTATTTTCTAGCGCACTCCACCTTAGCTGTGGACCTTAGATATATTTTTATATAGTTTACAGCTATGCACAGGTCATCATTGGAGAAAATTCCTGTTAGTGATGGTTTTAGGCTGACATTCTCATTCATAAACCCTGCATCATTATTCTTGGTGGAACACAGGTAAAGTTTATTTTTACCCTGTAATTTCTACCTAGTCAGAATGAGTTAAGAGGCTTGCACTTACAAAGTGTACAGGATACAAAATGAATTATAAGCATGTCAAAGTAAGAAAGGGAATTAGTGATGATGGTTGAATCTCAGAAGAGCTTCAAGTTGAATTCGCAAAGGGCCTTATTTGAACTTTATACAAAACCACATGATTCTGAAATTGGGGTGAACATAGAAATATCATCTGTCGGCCTCAACCCCACTCTCAGCATTCCATCCAGGTGAGAAATACCAGGAATCTTATTTACAGTTTTGATATTTCTTCTTCTAATCACTGCTGAAGCTGGAAACTGCAGTGTAAGACCCAGGCAAAAAAAAAAGGAAAGTTACAGAAACCTTTTGGATTTGGGATAGAGAAGCCGTGTGCTAATTTCACGCTCAACATACCAGGGTTTATTTACCTAAAACACATAACTGTAGTATGCAATGGTCCCTGCAAGGAAAGAAAACCCAGCCATACAGTGGGGGACTCAAAGGCATGGAGGGTTGGCATGGAGAACAAGTTATAAGGCAAAAAACCCCACAAATCCACATTTTTGGATAATTAAGCTCTTGCAGATTTTCACATGGGTGGATGCTTTTAGGACACCTCATATGAGCTATTAGCTGGAGAAATGCAAAATTTAATTTACACAAACAGTAAAGATCTTCTTTTCCTAACAAAGATTTTGTGACTAAATGTGAGGGTGGAGTACAAGAAGCACATTTGCCATGAAAAGTCATTTTTCACCCATGTGAAAGAGTCAAATTTTCCCAATGTGGTGATTAAGCAAAAATGAATGATTTTGCCTAGAGGATGCATTTTTTTCCCTCTGTCATAAAAAACATCAGCTATTGAACTTATAGCAGATTTCGTGTGGACAGATAATTTTTCTCTGGATTAGAAATTTAGAAGAAGAAAACAATCAGACCCTTGACAACTTACCCTTTTTTTTTTAAACAAATGGTGATAATATGAAACACAAAACCTGAAGGGGTTTGGTATTTGGGGGTTTGAGCGGGCTGTAAGAGTTCTATGTGCTTTGTATATCATATTCATGTTAAAAAATAAACATCTATTATGCAAAACCTAAGTGATTCTGCGCATGACACTGCACTAGGCAGGCTCTGAATTTTTTTTCTTGAACACTAAAATCTCGTGTGTTGCAGATACTAAAGCAACGGAACAGAATCTACAGAAGAAAATGGAATTATATAGCCTTAAGCATTATGGAGTCTGCACGCTGTTCTTTGTTAAACAAGCACCACACTCCCTTGTCTGTCAGGGCTCCCATTTCCAGCAGCAGCTCAGCACTGCCTCTCTAAATGACACATAGCAAGGAAAATAAGGTTTTCAATGAAGCCTCACACAATTAAAATGTTAAATATTTCACATGCTATTCCGATGTCTGCGGGAGGTAAAGCTTCACAGGGAGCTAACTTATCCTGCACAGCCGAAGGAAATGAAGCAGTTTCAGCCATCAGATGGCTTCCCTCACTGCGTGCTCCAAAGAGATTCACACGCTCTGCTTTAACGCGGAAAATAAAAAATAATTCTGAAAAAGAGGGTGATGGAGGCCGTATCACAAAGAGAACAGTTCAGTCTCATTTGACAGGCAGTAACTATGGCTCAGACTGTACAACTGATTTTTCAGCAGAACACTTCTTTGATTTCTATAGGGAGCTTAGCTTAAAAATTGATGAGACAATATGTCCTTATTAAAGCAACCATTTTAGGAAAAATACTCTCAGCTGTTTAAGGTTCACTCCTGTTCCCACTGAAGACTGACAAAACCATCTATTACAGCAGAACAACATCCCTTCAGTCCCCAATTTTTAAAGACTCTTAGACACAAAATCTAGCTTTCAGAATAGGATAAATACAACTGTTTCCAAATAAAGTTTGGCAAGTTCTTAAGAACATGTAGGGTTGGAACCCAAGTTGTGTTTTTAGTGTCACTTTCCTTTACCTGCCCTCCTTAAGAGCTACCAGGAGCAGGTTAAGTGCAACAGAAGCACAAGGAAAGAACACACAAAGATGCAGAACTTATCCACACTAACTTCTTAACAGGGAAATGATCAAAATTCCACAATACCTTCACAGCTGGGTGTTACAGGGTGCTAGGGTGGGATCCTAGCAGGATTCTGGAGCAGGGCACGAGGCAGGGCAGCCCATTCCTGGGAAGGTGCACATCCCAAACAAACCGCAGGTGGGCTGTACCCACACTCCCCGTCCACTCCTGCTGACCAGAACCCAGCACCAAACGGAGCTGGTTCCAACTGGAAATGACCCAGTCGCCCCAGTTTAAACAAGATGCAAAAGCTCTGGTAAGAGAGGATTTAAAGTTTTCACTGCAGTGAATCCGAGAAGCAACTTACTGAAGGACTTCACGCGTGACACTCACTGGTTCTTCAGTTTTAAGGCTCAGGAAAGATCAGTGTCCTTGCCTGCCTTTGCCTAAAACTGCCTGCAAAAGCAAGGTGGCATTTCCCCTTTCGATGTCGTCCAGGAGATTCCCTGTGTGCAGCACCAAGGCTGATGTCTAAGGGAAATTCTGCTCTGCAGCTATTGCCCACTGTTTATAACTGAGCCACATTTAATTCCGTGCTCAGTCCAAGCCCACCCTCTGTCCTCAGCTGCACACAAACACTACACCCTTTCTCCTGTGAAGCCCAGCAACAGAGATAAGGCAAGATACGAAACATTCTGAAGTCATGAGGGTCAGAGAGTTGGGAAAGTTAACAACATGACAGCTCCACGTGCAGCAAAATGTCCCAGATGAATAATGCCTTCTCTGGAGGAAAAGAAAATAAACCAAACAAACCAAACTCATGGCTTTGGTTTTTCCAACCAGTTTGAAAATTCACAGAATAATTTTTCATACCCCCCCAAAAAAAAAAAAAAAAAAAATAGGGGGCAGGGATAAGATGATGGAACACACACACGTGTTTTAGTATAACAACCATAGTTTACAATCCAGGTGTTTAGGATCCTTCCCCAAAAAGCTGAATAATCTTGGTTCAAAATTATCATCAACCTTGTCCAGGCCCTTAGTACAAAGAATAAAAGGGATCCACTGCAATCCTCAAGGTTTTACTCAGACAACAGTACTCAAGTTTCTCCACTTACTTTTCCAGCCCTGGTTTTCCACATCTTTTTTTACACCTGCTCAAAGTCAAGCATTTAATTTTATTCCAAATCAAAGCAGTGTTTTTCAGGGTTTCTGCCAGAATGGCAAAGTCAGCAGGATTTTGACAAAGTGCAGCAGGAATTTAAAGAGTAAAAGCAGAGTATCCCATCACCTGGAAAGTGCTGATAAATACAGTAACCAAGCTGGAGAACCACTTGGAATATTTAATCAGGCTGTGGTACAGGTTAATTTGATACTGTCTTTAAAGCTCTTTGAACATGGGAAGCATAAGTTAAGTGTTTTATCTTCAGCCTCCTCACCACCACTGTGCCTCACCTTACCTAACGGAGCAGCTTGTGAACCTCTGGTGTTCCACTGGGCTGTGACAAGGGAGAACTGGCTCCAGCAACATCCCAACCCCTTTATCTTCTTTCAAACAAGTAAAAAATTGATCGCTGATATTTGTAAAAAGTGTTCACATCAGCCCAGCTGTGCAATTCCTGATGTATTCTGGCTAAAAATTAAATCAGTACCTAACGAAAAAATTTTAAAAAACTATTACTTTTAGTAATTGTGATTTTCCCTTTCAAAGCATCAGCAGCTGTGACAGCACCCAAGCAATTAACAGGTCCCTTTGGCTTTATGAGGTTTCATATACAAACATTGTAACTCCTACAGACGTTTAAGTAGATTAGAGGACACTAATCCAAGGAGTGTTTAACACCTCCCTTTGAAAATCACTTCTACCACAAGAGTATGAGAACAACACAGAGCAACTCTTTTACTTATCCATCTCTGTTAGACCAAATCTGGACAACAGTGCACCATAGCAAGTGGTAACTTCAGTCTTCAATTAGCACTTGAAATCACTTAAAGGGATGACAGGAGAGAAAGATTCAGACTTTCTGCATGTTCAGTGATCATGAAATGTGGTACAATTATTCTGTATTTTTAAAAAAGCGTTATTTTTCTTCATTCAGAGGCCTGAATTCAGATTCTGCCTTCTAACTACATACCTAGAGACAAAAGGATAGGAAAACTCAACTCAGCTCAGCAGTGTATCACAATGTCTCAATAAAAAAAGACAAGTACAGCACATGGGCCTGCCAGGACTGTGCACATTTCTGCACCTTCTGAGGAAGTGAGCATTTTGCACTAGTAATAATCATTCATCTCATATTCCACCAAGAAATGGGCCTGCTGTTTTATTATGCTGTTTGAAAACACATCCTTGTGTGTTTTCAAGGGATGTCTTGCCCTTAAGGATGCAATGCAGAGAACTGCATTAAGAAAATTAATATTCTGTCAGCAACAGAAAAACTGGGGGATGAAAGCAAACCCAGGGAAAGAGACTGGAACTGCTGGGGAACCCCCAGAGCAGACACCCTGTGCAAATACAGCACCTGCACCTGGCAAGTGTTTGAACCACCACCTGTGGTGACAGGGAGAACACACCCGAGGCACCTCACAGAGTCTGGAACAACTCCTAGACATTTAAACAATTAATACACAAATCAACGTGTGGATTTGTATCGATTTGAATGTTAAAAATGACACTAAGCTGACTTGCTCTTCTTGCTTTCCTCAGGCAAAAATCGACTCACCTTCTCATCCTGTTTCTTTTCCTTTTTTTTTGGCTTTTCCTCATAACAACCAACACTTGAATAAAAGAAACACTCAGCTCCCATGAAAGATTAGGAAGGGAACAGCATGCTTTCCATGGAGAAACAGGGTGCAGCAGTAGGAACACACCATCCAGCACACAGGAGACAGAGTAAAGAACCACAAACTTCTTCAGTACTCCTGTCATAAATGCTTTCAGGTGTCCTCTTACTTCATAAATAACTTCACGTAGGGATACACAAGCCTTTATTAATTCATCCTCCCACTGAAAGGACAATATCCTACAGCAAAGCTCTGTGACACGAGACACAGAGAATGTACAGTAATTCAGAATTTCATTTTATTTCTATCCAAACAAATTGAATGAAGCAGATTACAGATAAATTACAATTATCTAAGTGAAATAAAAATTCTGAAGCCTTTTCCCAGAATGCTAGAGGATTTGCCACTGCATTTATATGCCTTTTTTTAAGTAGCTTATTTTGTTAACTGTCTTAGAGCTGAGGGAGCACATGAGCGTGCACTTCATCCCCTCTGGGCAACAGCCCCTCCAAAATTATTGATTTCACAAGGTTAGTAATTCAGCTGGAGTGTCAACCTCAAAATCCATGAGGGAGGCCTAAAACATAAAAGACTTTACATTAGATCATTCTGCCTGGCAAAAGCTGCAAGGTTTCCCATGCCTGGGAAGTCTTCCATTTCAAAATACAGGAACTTTTCAGTGGAATATCAGCAAGGTGGTTATGGCACTGTTGAAGCAATAGAACTCTTGAAGACTTACCACCAGCTTTTGCATATAAACACAGTGTTCTGCACATAAATTGAGAGAGACTTCAATGGAAATGTTTGCATTTCAACACAAGTCTCCTTGGTGAGTGATCTAGCTTGTCTCCGAGATCAAAGAGACGTGCATTAACATCTTCTGGCTTGCAGAAAAAAAAACACACACAAAACCCATCCATAACTCAAAGTATAGTGAACTACAGAAAAGCAGCCACGGAAAACAAGAGGAAGCAGAATGGATAAACCAGATCATCCTTCAGAAACAGGACTAAATACAGATGCAGATTAGTCTGGCAAACAGAACATTTCTAGGAAGTGCTGATACGTCGCTGTATTGCCAAAATTAGAACAACTGTGTAGGAAGCAATTAGCTACTGTAGCTTCTCCCTACTTAAAATGATTGTTCAAGGCTATATTGTAATATGCAGTTGGTCATGCCAATTCAGCCTGTAAATGCTGGCATGAAAAATGCCATTTATTCAGTCTCAACTTAAAAAAAAAAATCAAATTGAGTAGAGAGAAATAACAGTTTTTTCCTTGGCCCATTCTGCATTTACACTCCCATTCCACTCCCAACACGCAGCTCCACTGCACACATTGCATGTGTGTCCTCCATAATTAAAGCTTTGTTTGAACCTCCCCCCTCTTTCCACAACTCTCTTGGTGAGATCAAAACAGTAGAGACAAAAACTGAAACATGCCTGGGGTGCAGGGGAGAACAAGGACTATTTAGTGAAGTAGGCTAATGGTGGTGGGGAGGAAGGGGGCTGATTTTCACATCTCAGAACTGCTAAGCCTGCAAATATGACTGAAATCACACCTGGGAACAAAGCTCTGCTTTAAGTTCACCCATGAGTGTTGCTAAGCAATGGAGAAAAGACGAGGGAGAGGGAGAGTGCCTGACTCTAGGATTAGGAGGATGGATAGAAGATAAAGTAAGGCTTTGACACAGCTTTATTCATAAAAACTTTCAAGCTCTTTGTTTTTTATTGCCTGTCTTCCCAACTATTTATATCGTGATTAATCAGGTCTCGTTCATTACCTGTCCCAGGGCACACCCAGCACAGAGAGAGGTGCTGCATCCTGGAGCACTGGCACAAACGTTTGCGCACCAGAGCTGCCAACATCTGCCTCTGGATGGAACAGGTAAGAACAGGAGAAGCTGTGCTGATGCAAATGCTATAGAATTTGATGTCTATATTTTAGAGAAATACTGCAGATACTTGTTTTTATGTAACTTAAACTATGCATTGTGTAGGAAATAAAATACTTGTGATAGCTGCAGCTTGTTCTAACTCTATTCTTATGCTGGTAGTTACAGAAAAGTGTTTTATCTTACAAGATCAATAAATGTCATATCTTCACCTTACTTAAATGAAGTTTTTCTGTCCACTCTCTACTGGCATCTTGATATTGTAAAAGTTTCTTGTTCTGCTTTAGCAAGATTACTTCCAAACCTTGGGAAAGCAGCTACACATTTTCAGCTGCAGACAAAAACATTGCCTCATATTACTTCCCAGAAAACATTTGTTGCCTTGTTCAGCTAAATGCCTCCATAAACTATAGCATGTACGTTTGTAAGGCATGCATTTCTGGAACAGTAAATTGAATTCTTTGATTCATTTTTACATGGCAGCAGTATTTTTCTTTTTTTATTTTAATCATCATAAATACTCTGGAATGCTCATCTCTTTATTACTCAGAATTATATTCCATATGCTAAGGCACTTGCAGCCTCACAGGTCATTTCATAGGCATTAAACTTTTACTGTATACCTGTCTTTTTAACATTTGCTAATAACTCATCTGGAAAGAGAGTGACATTTGTTGCTGAGTAACAGATGTCTGCACACCCAGCATGAACTAGGGGCATTTCTCAGCCTGAGATCCTAGATTATGATTAACTACCTAGTCAGTGCTCTAGTTAGAGATATTATGAAGGCCTTTCCCAAAACTCAAGATATTCAAAACCCATCACTTCTGCAGCACTCCAGTGTTGCTCCCTGCCCATGGGATGCATTTCCCTGACAGGCAAATGGCATTTAACAGACTGAACTGTAGAAGCTAAATAAGAAGATTGAGTATTGTAATCACATTTTTTTATTTTGCACACCTTTCATGTTTTCAAAAGCAGAGACTCCGAACCAAAAATTTTAAGCTCAAAGAAACACAGACACTGTACAAAGGCAATTTAAGCCACATGCTGAAAAAACAACCTAAAAGTTTTCCTCTGAAAGGTGATAAATTAATTACTGAGATTGGACAGTTTCCCGTGCCTAAAGACGACATAAAATAGGTCACCTCTTGTACTATATTTTATTTACACACACAGTCAGAAGCAAATCTATGGGCAGTTACTTTAGAGCTGGACAGTCAAATCATTTTTCATCCTCCAAGAACTCATCCAGGCATTCCAAAACAAAGCGACCAAGTGGAGACATGGACCAGGGTGGAGGGAAGATGCTGTGGATAACCCAGCAGTTATCAGTTTCATAGAGCAAACCTCTTGAAATGGATGACACGTAGAAAATGCACAGAGATCCATCACGTTGCATTGCCTAATTGACTTTTTTTCCCCTTCTGCTTTTTCTTAATGAAAAGCAAGGAAGGAGAGAAGAAGAAATCTTCCCTATCAGCAGCAGCAGGGGTTGCTGCAGCAAGATGATAATTCCCTCCTGCTACTCTGCTGACAACCACCAAGCTGCACAGGAGGAGCAAAGCATTTTAATCACAGAACTGAAAAACAGCAGTTCCTAAAGCTTCACCTTACCTTGGCTGATTTACATTAATTTAGGATCAACTGGCTTTCAGTGGAATAATGTTATCTGTGGAAGATAACAGAGGAGGAAAATTGGGTGTAATTTCCAGTTTCCCTGTGCATAAGAGGCAGGGATTTGTGTATAGAAACAGTTTTGGAGCATCTCAGATAAGCAAGGACTATTGAATTCCTTAAAGCACAGTGCAAACTTGAGGGGTCCCCAGTTCCACACTAAGTGTTTTGTAAGTGCCATATTTAAAATACACACCATTAAAGGCGTAGAAAATACATTAGCAACCAGCAAGTCAGGGTCCAATCCAGTGTCCACCAAAGCCATCAGAAATCCTGTGACACGGGCCTAGAGGTTCTGGCCCTGGCTCTTTCATCGGATTATCATTTATAACAAAGGCACCCCATAAAGAGCTGCTAAGATAAATGCAAATCTTGCCTCAAAGACAGTCAGACCCCCCCTCAAAATTAAAAATTTGAGCACACAGCAGCTTCCAGGCAGCAGCTTTGGGCATGTGGCACAACATCTGCTACAAAAACACTAGAAAGCAGACCTGCGGCAAACTGGACGGGTGCCAGCTCCCGAGATTATCCCCCCTCCAAGGCTGTCAAGTGCACGGACAGATGGCAGCCGATGCACTCACAGGATAGTTAGCTCAGTTAACAATCGAGTATGCTAAATGGTTTCAGATTCACTCCGCACCAAGCATTGTACTTTCCAGTGAACCATTAACACCGTGTCCTAATAGAAATATGGTTTGGTATGAAGGAACTGGCAGATCCTCTATTTCACAAGACAGTTTCTCTGGAACAATTTGTCAGGGAACATTAGATCTGCCTTCCTGAATAAAGTGAGAATCTGCCAAGCTTGCCAGGCTGGGTTTGTTCATAATTTTAATTCTGCAGTGTTTGAAGAACGAGGATGGAAACAAACATGAGGATGCAGGTCAGTTATCCGTGCAAGCTGCTCCCAGGGACACTCTCAGAGGAAAGCAGGAGGGATGTTAGGAGCACACAGGATATCACATCACAGCAGCTGTGCCTCTGCCTGCTGTGGGACATCACACAGCTCTCCTGGACAGGACAGCTATCACAAGCAGCCTGCTGGGTGGCACACTTGTCACCTGAGTGCACAGAGGTGAGGATTCATCCTAAAAAAAAAAATAAATCTTGGGCTTATATGGGTGCAATTTGTAAAGAAAATTTGTGCCTCACACATCAAGGTGGCAAATAATGAAGTACTGAGCACTAGCACAAAATGTACAGGTGGACTTTTGACCTCAGCATTAGAAGATACATCTTTAAATTCTTCCTCTTTACAGTTAGATATGATTTCCTTTAACAAAATTTGTATATTTAGTGATGACGTTATTCTATTGATTTGCTTTTCCATAAATCAGCAGGGCAAGAATAGCCATTGAAAAAAATGTTGGTTTCTTCTCCTACCTCCACCTGCTGCTTGTGTTACATATCATCCCTTTTATCCGTCCACCCAAAATCCCATGCAGCCAAACAGCTGGTCAAAAGTGTAATAGAATTTATTTATCACATGTTTGGCTCCCATGACCATTTTATTCATCACTGTTGCAGCTAATAAATACCCTGAGAAAATACACAGGAGCACCCCTTTTCTGCCTGTGTTGGAGAAATCCTTCAGCAGAAAGTAGGGGAGAAACCCAAGAAAAACAAGTGGAAAAATAGAAGGACAGGGAAGAGAGAGAACTTAGCTCCGTTGGAGGAGGTAGGAGTTGTGCCATGGATACCAGAAAAGCAGCACCTCACACTTCTTATCTGTTATCTCAGTTCCAAAGAGTAGGACTGAAGAAAACTGAAAAATGCAAAGCATTTCTAGTGGGCAATCGACAAATGAGTTCCCTACGCAGCCAGGTAAGTGCCAGCTGGGGAGCAGCAGGTTCTGCCTGGAGCTGCGGGGTGTTGTGCACCCTCTGAACTCTCCCGGGGCACAGAGCCTGTGCTGCTGCAAGTGCTGAGCCCAGAGAAGCTGCACTGGGTGGTACAGAGCTCCAGAACCCCCCAGCAGCACACCCGTGCCCAGGGTGAGGATGTGGCACAGCCCCGCTCACTTCCCCTCTCTGCTGTGACACCGGTTTTCCTCGGAGACGTTTGCAGGGCATCACCGCAGTTATACCAAGAAAACCAGCAACAGCAGTCAAGAATTCACCATCCCTGCTCTTCCAGTTGAGGCGTGGAAAGGTGCCACAAAAATTTCAGGAGAGCAGGAGCAAGAAGTGTGCCGCTGCGCTGAGCTCCTCAGCAGCCCTCTCTGCAGCTTTTCTCTCCCGCTCAAGGAGGCAATGTTGTGACTCCTGTGTGTGATCACCAGAGCAGGGCAGGCAGAGATGCAATTTAAAAGAATAAAGAGCAACCCGGTCAAAAATGGAGACAGAAGCAACCTCATTTTCTGGCTCAACTTTATGAAAATCTGATTAGACCTTAGTGAAATTTAATCTTTGCCTTCCAGACCTCCTGAGACAACAATAAAGATCTTCTGAGCTCATAAAGTACCCAGAGAGGAGAGATACCACTCAACTGTAGGAAAATAGTTGAGAAAAATTATTTTTCTTGGCACTAGTCACCAGGTAAATCTGCAAAAAATGTCATTAAAAAGTGAGTAATAAAAAACTACACATCATTATTTTCAAATACAAGAATACACTTTATCAAAGTAATAAAATGATATGAAAAAGATGAGACAAATTAGCTACAGCAATAATTAGGAATGCCAGACATTCAGAAGACAGTATTTGTTCAAATTGCTATGATAGTCAAGAGACAGAAAATTTGACTCCTAGCAGTCCCACAGTGCTAACATTTTTTTCCTACAACAAATTTACAGCAAAAACAAGACAACCTACCACATATATTTTTATATTATCAGCTCTTTCTCAGAAAAAATTTGGTTCAAAACCACTCATTAAGATGGAACTGGTAAAGCCCAAAGTTCCAGTCTCATTCTCAGACAGAGGATCCACATTTCTGTCTCCTTGTAACAGCTGGTCCTACACTGCCTCATCAGACAAAGAAAAATAAGAAATTTTGGACTTTCCTCAAAAGTTTTTTTACCTTCATGGACAGATAATAGGTGGTGTCTTTAGCCCCACCAGAGGCCACACTAAACGCTGCTCAGCACAGACCAGCAGAAAGATTTGGCAGCAGGAAGCGCTGATTTTTGGGTGTCATTCCCCTCTGCCAGCTCAGCAGCAGCAACTGCACCAAAAGAAGCCTTTTCTGCTCATTCAGCATCTGGGGTGGAATATTTGCCAAGGGTTGGATCTTGGCCTCTTGGTTTGTGCCTGCAGTGCCCAGGATTCCCAGGGGGTCTCACAGCCAAACCTTTCCTACTTTTGGGTTGCTGAGCCCACCACAAGCCACCTTTTGTTGGCACAGAGTATAACCAGCAAATCCTACAACACTGATGTTTCTTAGATTCTTCCAGTGCTCTGCTTAGAGTCCAATAAGATCAGCTTTTGCAGCTTTCAGCAAAGAAAGCAAGCAATTCTTATCAAAGTACAGCAATCCGGGAAATTAAAAAAGAAAAGGGAAAACCAGACATGAACAGGTGGTAAAACTGTATTTGAATTCTCCTCTAGTCATCGAATATATCAGCCATCTCCAACCAACTCGTTTTTATCACATCACACCAGAAAAAGTGATATATGCAGGAAACATTAAAAAACAAATAGATGCTAAAAAAATCCTAATTATGGATGTGCAGAACCGAAATAATTGAGGATGATGTGCATGTACTGAGTGGAGTTAAAAACTAGAAGATGGTGTGTATATATATATAAATATATATAAATAATCTGGGAACTCAATTTAATTTTTGCATGCATTGATGCCCCCATGTCCTTATTGTTGCTTATAGAATCCTCCACTTCCCAATTCCACAACTCATACAGCCATGCAACAAAAATGTGGTTATGTTGGACACAGTTACATAGCAGAATGTCTGTGGAATAAAATCTGCTGGTTAAAACCCTATTTTAACCACGCAATTTAAAAGCCTACAGTAATATTGCAATTACAATACTTGTAAAATGCATCTATGCAGAAAGCTAGAACACTGGGATGAATGTGGTATTCTGCTCTCTCACTGTACAGATGCACAATAATTCTCAATCTGTTCTTGCCTGGGCAAGTCAGAGTCTGTGCAACACTCGAGATTAATTAGAAGGAACACATGTTCCTCATGAACAATGTCATGTCTAGTGCTATATGTAAATTAATTCATGTCAGCATGGGCCACGTTGTGTCATGATTTTTTTTTTAGGTAAAGGATGTACTATTTTTTGACTGCAATTACTATAGTTTTTCCATTGATTTTACAATAGCTGTAGAGAGATTTTATAAAAATAAAACACTGGGCAATATGTAAGTTGGTTTTCTGCTGGGTTTTTTGTTGCTGTTTGTTTGATCTTTGCCAGCTAACTGGGCTGAGAGAAGTCATAAGGTATGAACACATTATATTCTGTCTGGGCATCCATAGCATGGACACAGAGTGGTTATCACAAAGCCCCAACAGCAGCCACCTCTTCCCAGCTTATTGCCTGGAGGAAACAGCTCTGCCTCCACCACCAAACACGAAATAACATCACATTACACTGGCAGAACCCAAGGTCTCAGCTTTAGCTCTCCTTTGATCTTCCATAACAGGAGGAAGTGTAAACCAAGATCAAGTTTATTAACTACAGATCAAAGTGCAGCCTGGCTCTTCCCTTTCCAACAGCAATTAAAGACTGGAGGTAAATTTCTGCTGAAAATTATTTAGAGATGTATAGGTTATTTTTGCAGTCGTTGAATGTGCCATTCCAATTTAAAAACACGACTTCAGGACACTATGACCCATATTTCTCCCAACCCTTACTTGGAGATTCCTGCTCTTCCTCTGGCATTAGGGTGTTTGTTAATTGGGAGCATGGACATGTAGCACCATATTAAGAGCTAACAGAACTATTGCAGTAATACAGTAAAAAACAGGGTTCCAATCATCTTTTTAAATCACATTTTATCCTCAAAAGACATTCTTCCAACTGATTCAGCTTTACTGAGAAATTGGTGGTACAGGTTATTTGAAAACTCATTGAGTATAAAAAAACAAATATATTTCTCCAGCCTTGGAAACACCTTGGAAATCCCCTCCTGTTCCCAGCACCACGTGAATTCATCACTTAAGTGCACTGCAAAGCAAAAAGCTATATTGTACTTGGATTTCACTTTTAGGAGCAGTTTAGTCACTTTTTATAACCTGAGAATCATAATTCTTTACCATAGCCGCAGCTTAAAACACATTATAGCATCTAATTTTTTTTGAAACTTAATTGTAGAATGCTCTTAATATGGCCTTTAAAGTAAAACACAATCTAAGTGCCATAAAAACCTTGCAGCTTCTTACACAATTAAATTCTTTGAATGAAAAGCACTGTCTTGCAGTTTTGCAAGTCAAAGCAGCAGATGTATCTGCTAAAGCACAACTCGGGGTAAGCAGATGCCATTAATGATTGAGAGTTACGACTGAACTTTTTTCCAAATATGAGGCAGTATGAAAACAAGATAGCTGTGAATTACATGCTTTTTGGGATATTCATACAGATACATCAGTCCTGAAACAGGACAAATGTTTCCATTAGAAGTTTGATCGTTCCCACAGCAGTCAGCAGGAGGTTTGGGGTGCAGTTTGGGGCACAGTTTGGGGTGCTGGTGTCAGGAGCATAAGACTGGTTCTTGCAAGGCATCGCCACCCTCAGCTCCCACCACGCTAAGTCAGCTCACCTAAAACAACACGTCCTGAAGTAGATTTTATTTCTTAAAATATCAGTTGACAGACAAGTGATAACAGCTAAAACTCAGACTACCTTCTTTATTAAAAATAACACAGCCCTGCCTCTTCAAATTAACACTTTCACCCCCTCTTCTCCAGCTCATCTCCAGGACCCTCTGTTACATTCCAGTGCCACCAGACCCTGACATCAGTGGCTGGACTTCATCCAGGGTTCATCATCTTGCAGCTGGTTTCAAAACCACAAGGTAAATTAGCATTTACCCATAGAGATACCCAGCAATCATTACCATACTATATTCAGCTCTCTCCTTAGATTGGCAAGTACTGCTCAGTAAAGAGTTGGGGTTTTTTTAAAAAAAAAAAAAAATTCCAAAACTACAGCCAATACAGACACATTTCCTGATATTCCCAAATTAGTTGCATAATGCTGCTGCCCTTTTGTAAAGATAGATCACACTGGCACTTCAGAAATGGCTGCAGTTTCCAGGCGATGACAGAATTTCACATCCCCGCCCTATTCCCACCGAGTGCCAGGATCCTTTCCAACGCCTGCAGCAATGCTTTGAAGTAGGTGCAAATGCAGCAAATGCAAAAGATTAAAGGATTCTGGAGTTCATGGAAAGAGGTGCAGAGCTCACTATCACCAGAAAGATTCAACTGAACATTTTAAATTTTTATTTAAGGAATTTCATAGTGAGATGAGTTGCACCATAGAGCTTTTCCTCAGGATATGTTTTACATAACTGTCTATGCTGCCTGTGACTGAATCCTTAGATGCACAGAAATGGACACAAATTCAGCCTTCCACCATCGTTCTCAAGACGGAGCAGATCTCACACACAGATAACAGCATACCAAGAGCTGAAAGGTTAAAAAGTGTTCAAAATAGACAGCAATATTACCTCAACATTTTCTTTTTTAGGCAACTTTCACATATAATGTTTAAAGAAGACGTTTCACATTTAAAACATCCTCCTACAGGGGGGAGCTGCAATATTCCTGACAGACATTTTCATTTTTGTTAGGCATTTCACTTACTCAGTATCCTGTCAGTTTAGGAACTAGGAATGGGGGCTTTCAAAAATCAGCTAATGACATGAGTCTCAGTCACTCTGTGTCCCTCCAGAGGTGGCTTACCAAGCATTATTTATTTTAAGGCAGTGGGAGAGGAAGGGTGGGGTCGATTTTATTATTATTATTATTATTATTAATCCTTCAAATCATAACTGTTAGCCAAATCAAAGTTGAATACTCAAATACCAAAAGTTTCCACCTCACTCACTGTTGCTGAATGTCCTGGAGTGTGCCAGTAGCAAAAACTGCATACCCACAGGGTAACACAAAACCTGTCCATTAGGACATTTTGATATCGGCTTCCAGAAGATGCAGTATAACAGAGTTGTGCAAATTTAGGTGCAATTTAAAGCAACAGGCTATAAAAAACTCCCTAAAACTTTCAGATGAGTATACAAACAGTTGGAAATAAAGTAAGCAGCTACACTGATATTTTATTTCTGTTGTTGTTTAGAGATAAGTACGACAGATTTGGAAACAGAACTGGTCTTAAAGGCCATAAATAGAGCAGAGAAACAGAAGCATCTTCTATTTCTCTGCTATTTCTACTCACCTCTGGATCTGCCTGCCCCAACCTCATCCTCAAACTTGAACTCCAGCCTCTTCCTTTCCCTGATGGCATATCCTGCCTTCCCCAATCAGGATCCAAATGCCACATCCCTTTTCCTCCAGTCCTAATACCACGAGCCTGTTCTCCCAGCCCACCACCGAGTCTTTCACTTCCTGCCCATCCACGTCCATCCTCACCCTCTTCCCTGACTCTGCAGATGCCAGCACTGCCTTAGGTGATGCAGAGCAAACAGCAGCAGAGCCTTCGGCAGCAGCAGGGTGGAAGAATCCTGCACCAGCCGAGCCACCATAACTGCAGCAAGATGCTTTTACATTTACTGAGCTGTGGGATCCACGGCTCCCATGAACCGCACGGGAGGCACCTGAAGTGTGCTGGAGCTCTCCACCTCACAGCTGACCCAAATAAACACCAGTCAGACTTCTGTTACCGATGCACTTTCATTTTAGAGTCGACACAAATTGTCTAACTACATTTAACAACGGCTGAGTTTGGCTTTTCTCCTAAGACCAACGTTGCTGACACAAAGCTGGTGCAGATCTCAGTTTCTCCTCCTGGACCTGTGATGCGCTACCACCATAACAGATTTGTCCTGTTTCTAATACTTGTCTCCCTCCCCCATCCTAGACAGAAGTGCTGAAGCAATTTACACATGGGCATTACCAACCTCGCTGTCCTTGTATAAGAGCTCTTCCTTTTTCATCTGTTTCCCATTGCTTTATTAAAATTTAAGAAAGAGAGGAAGACTGGGAAAAAAAAGAAGGAAACGAGGGAGCGTTGGTTGTATAGTTTGAAGACTTAGAGCTGCTGCAAGGTAGAGAACACAGTAAAACCAGTAGAAATATTTGTAAAGATAAGTTTAAAGGCCTAACACGTAAACAGTACTGTGAGTTACAGCGCTTTCTGCTTAACAGAGCCAGCGTGAGAGCCCTGAGGCTACAGCAAAGTTAACAAGCATGAACAACAGAATTGCCAGCACCAGGACACAGTTTATATGTATCCTGTGCACATGCTTTCTCAAATGTAACTAATTTTTACCGAAGATAAATAGGAATACTAATGAATATCTTAGCCCGTGGCACTGGGTTGGCTAGGTACCGCGCACAATGAGAAAGTGCAACAAAATTAAGAACTTCTAAAAATATATTAGCAGTAATAGCAATTTTTAGCTTCTTGCTGTTTTGTCTTGTATTTTCAGTGAGACCTAATGAGGTCATTAGACTTATGCAAGGATTTAAGTTTTCTTCACTTGTGTGGAGCAAGTCAGGCTTTTCTAAGAGGGTCAGTGCCAAGATCCTTGCCTTTGGTCCATCTTCTCTCCAAGCTGGATGATCATCTGCTCTCCCCTAGCCCCTATATCACACTAGGGTGGAACACTACCCTGAACTACTACATCCTCAGACGTGCTCTAGGCTTAGGAGTTAAATTTATCATTTTTCACCAATACAGTCATACCTAGAGGCCCCAAGGAGTGAAGAGCTAACACTGTTTAATCTAGTCTGCCCCCCACTCCTTCTTGACAACTCCTTTAATAACCCAAAGGTGTGAAGAGATGAAAGCAGTACAGCAAAAGCCAACAACTCAAAATACTAAATAACTCTATTCCCTGACTTGTGACTTCTAAGTTTCCTTGGCTGGTCCTCAAAGGTTCTTGCTTAGACCGGGAAGCCTTATCTGATGGAATTCAACATCAGTAACTTCAAAGTCATGCTCTGCAGGCATGATGGGGAGATCAATCCAGCTGTGATACACAGTTATTAGATCAGCTATTGCCACTCAAGAGAAGCCTGTGAACCTGCCCATGGAAGTGTCAGCTCAGTGTTCATCAACAAAGGAAAAAATGAGTCAGAGGAGCAATCCTCCAAGGAGCAGAGAACGAAATCCAGCACACCTTGGTGCATCTGCTGCTGCAAACTTGGATGGTGGCATCCAAGTTTTGTTTTGCTTTTTCAAGCTGCATTCAGCTTTGCTTCTAACCCCAAAAAAACACTGCGGACAAGAAAATTCTAGAAGAAAAGGGCAATTATACATAGAAAATGTCATCAACACCGAAAGAGAGAAGAACTATGGTACTCTTTCAGACTGGGGAAAAAGGTGATTTAGATGGGAATAAAGTACCACAACACAGTTTTGGAGTTAAAAACACTTCTCAGTGCTAGAGCACTTCTTCAAAGCACAACTCTGAAGACCCAGTTTAGATCCAGACTGCTACGGGCAAACCCCTCAGAGTCCCCCAGCCAAAAGATCATTTGAAGTGGCACGCAGCAGTAGAGAAAAGAATTGTACAGTATTTTCACCACCACCACCACCACCACCTCAGCCAGAGGACAGGACCAACCCAGGCTGATTCAGTGCTCCTACCAGATGGTGTGTGCCAAGAGGCTCCCACAGAGCACTGGCTGGAAGCTAAAGCTGCCCCCAAGATAACCTGCAATCTGAAATCGGAGATGGTGCAAAGATGCCACCTGCTCCCCCTTGCAGTGCAAGCAAGCCTCTGGATGGGAGCCAGTCCCAGGGGCATGGAATTCTGCTGCTTGTTCACACGTATGTGCAGAAGAGACTGAATGTGTTTTTCCCTAGTGCAGAATTTTTATTCCAGAAAACATAGGGCTGTTGGGTATTTTCTCACTCCCCCTTCTGTAGATGCCATGCAGTCTGAAGAGAATAAGAAAAATCTATGCCTTCCTTAAAAAAACTCTTTTTAAATGAATTTAACTCTTTCCACTGCCTTAGGCAGCAGATTCAAACCAAGATGAACATGTGTTTTCATGCTTTCAAGCAAGTCTCATCAAGACCTGGCTTACAAATACAGCCCAGAAGTAACACAATCAGTATTTCCCTATGATATAGCCTAATCCATCATAGAAGGATTTTCATATAAATAAGATGATGCAAAGAGCATCCTCATTCTTTGAAATTTAAACCCAAGAATTTCTGCCAGAAACTGTTTGACATTTTTGACCAAAACAGGAAGCTTGGCCTCCCAACCCCACAAGCTCCTGATACAGGCAGCTGTGCCCTCCTCTGCACAGCTCTGCTGCAACACCAAACACCCCATTTTAATCCAACACTCTTCTGTGTGATTGTCTTTGGGCATGGTGAACTCAGCCTTTCTCCAGGCCTTTATCACAAAGTTACAGACAGAGCAAAGCCTGTGTCCGCTGGTGTGAGAGCACTGACCACGACAGAAGCACACACCCCAGCAGAACCCAGCTGACACTGAACTGAGTGCTCTGCTCTGTTATAGAGAAAGAGCAGAGTGTGTGAGCATGGGCAGTTGTTATCTGAGACCTAGTTCATGGGAGAATCAGCTCTAAGACTCAGAATATTGTACCGTACCAGTCTGAAGGAAGTGAGAAGTAAACACTTCAAATCCTGGTACAACATTTACGTGTTAATTCAGGCACTGAGGGGGGTGGCCTAAAGGTTGCTTGACACTTGCAGCCCATTGCTCCAGGACTGGTCCTGCAGATCAAGCTTCAGCATAGGTTTAGTTGTCCCTAAGGCATCCTGCACCCCGTACCTGGATTTGGTATGTCTGACCTCTTCCAGGAGACACCAGCTGTCCTGCCTTGGATAACAATGGGCTAGTAAGTGTTTCCACACATCATTACAGTTAATAAATTCGGGGTTTGGGTTGGGGGGGAATTTTAGGCATGGAGACAAGGGGAGCAGTGGGAAGAGACAAAGAGGTGACAGAGTCTGTGGCTCAGCCTGGGCTCTCCTGGCTGGCTGTCTCCCAAGCCACCGACCTCCCAAAGAGTCGAGCAGTGTCTGTCACAGGGTTTTCCCTCTGCAGCTTCACACCCCATTAACATGCTCTGCAAAAGTCTACTGTCTGAACAGGAGGAAGCATCACCTCTTGAATCTTTGCACCACTCACTCCTGTTTTGACAGTGCTTGATTATAACCTGCGGCGTAAAAAAATCAAATGCATTTGCCTGCCTGCATCGCAGAGTGAAGATATTTAGAAGATACATGGTATAACCTTTCAAAGTTATATTCAAAGATATTAAATTGCAGAGAAATATTCTGTTGACTGCTTCTAGTGGAAACACAGAGGATTATTTTAACAGTCTCAAAAATACTCATTACTGTGGAAGAAACCAAAACCAGGCATATCTGGAAGAGAGTGACATCCAACAATACAAAAATACAAACACATGACATGGAGGACAGCTGTGGAAAACAAAATTAGCAATGCTTTCACTGGTCAGAGTACATACTGAAATGATAACTAGAAACCCAGAGTGATATTATTATGCTTTTGTTATATGACCTTGTCAGAACTTCACTTGGCTGGAGAAAGTCCTGTAGTTTTGTTCTTTCATTTCACCCCTGGAGCCAAGTATCACTCAGATACATTTATTTTCCCAGCATGTCATTTTAGGAAGTTGTAATTTTACTCAATACACAAAGTCATTTCTCTGTTCTCAAAAAAGACAGCCTCTATCCAAACTTGTGCATTGTGCATCTAAACAGTAAGGAAAATCATTGCACCTTGAAAGCATTTCATTACCAGCCATTCAGACAACATCTTTGTTGGAAAATTGTAATGAATAGCACATTTATACTACAGGCTTCCTTATGTTCTAAACTATGTTTTGACCACAATATCCACACTCAAAAACCTTCCTGTCCACTCTTGCAAATCCCACAATTGCCACTGTGTAGATTGAAATTCCTATTTTGCTTTCAACTAAAATTTCTAACCATACACATTTGCAGCGTGAGTCCTGCTAAAATGCTGGGAGACAGAGCCCAAACATTTGCTCCTACTGTACCCACATACATGCTGCTCTCTACATACCTTAACACCCATCTCTTTCCTTCTATCAAAGCTGCTGCATTGTTTAAGTAAACCAGTGCCCAGCATTTCCCCAGCATCCTTCTAGTTGCCCAAGGAAAAACCTAAAACTGTAGGTAAAACCTATCATCCCCCTGTATTCATTAGATGTCCTGAGCAGTGCTTGAAAGGCACTGGAACAGAAACACCTACAAGAGGTCAGTAGAAGTAAGGGTCAGTTATAAATAAGAGAGGAAAAAGAGGTTGAGCCAGATGACCTCCAAAGGTACCTCAACCATTGCTCCATCTCCAGGCCATTGCCAGCAAATTCAGCAGTGGCAACCTTGCTGATACAGGATCAGACCTCCTTTATCATCTCTTTGGCCTTGCAATTGTATGTGCTGCCTAACAGTCTAATTAAACCTTTTCCTGCTAAACACCATATGGTCAGGCCTCATCGTGAGCCACTGCACGACAGCGTAAGTTATCAGGAGGAGCAAAGCAGAAGGTCACTCCCAAAAGGTCAGCTCCTATTTGCTGCCACCTGCCTTCCTCAGCAGGCGCCCATAGCCCTGATTTTCCTCACCAGCACCCACAGAACGGTGAACAGCTTTTGTGGTCTTCAAAAACTCACGCACACCTTGTAGAAAATGAACTTTGGGAACAAAAGTACCACTGTGGGCTTGAGTAGGGCTTGGACAGCTTGTCCTTTCAAAGACAAGCATGCAGCTACACTGAGCACATTCACCAGCCATTAAAATAGGTATAAACCAACTGCATCTCCAGCTGGCTGTGAGAGTTTAGGCCATGACACTCCTGGGCTGACATCTCCCAGGTAACACCAAGGTTTTGCCACAGGCTCCCTGACCCTTACCAGAAAAAGCCAACCACACACAGAACTTCCACATCCCCTGTGCCAACATCAGGATGTGACACCAGCCATACGTCCCTGACTCTATACACCTGCTTCAAGGGCAACGATCTAGACTCTGACTTTTACCGAACGCCTTCATCCTGTCAGGAATTAATTTCTCCCTCAAGCCCTCCTGACATTTCCATGGATCAGAAACTGTTAATTAAACACTTCCAGTCATGTCCTCTCTCCCGGTGTGCATCCTGAGTGCAACACCAGTGCAGCTGCAGGCAAGAACCATTTATCTTGGATTTGACTACAGCAAGGAGCAGACAGAACTGAACTCATCCATTCGTGCCCAAAACCCTTCTCTGAAGTCACACTGGACAAGGGAACCCTTAAGCTAGCCTAGTACAGCAGCCACCAAGCAATTAAATCCTTGAGGAACACACAGAGAATCCAGCACCCCACAGCTGCATTGCCGTGGGTACCCAGACATCAGTCATGCAGCTCTCCCCTCTCTGGAGATTTGCAGCTCTGCAAATCTGCAGCTTTGTGGGCTTCAACCCGCACGCAGGGAGCCTGAGAGCTACTGCAGATGCTTTGAACCAATACACGGTAAAAGGTTTCCAGCCTAATTTCAAGATGATGCTTTTCCGATAGATTTTTATTTTATGCATACTGAAAACTTTGCGCTCCTGGAGGTTTTTTTTCCAAAAACTGTTTTCATGTATTTTGCTTACGTGCACAGGAGAAATACTTTAAACAAACTTGCTCCTTTAACTTTTTGCTTAAGTGGATGCTGTTGCAATGAATTATCTTTCTTTAGCCACAGCTGCCTCCCAATGGATTTCTTCTGTTTCTTACAGGGAATTTAACAGCGCTCTCTCCAACCCAACAGAACTGACAAACTGCTTTAGTTTAGTGAGGCTCCATGCTGGGCGAGTCCCAGAACCTCCTATTCTTTACAAACAGCATTTCTTTTTAAAAGGTGCAGAGAGTTTGTTTCCATATGCTCAGGATTTCTCAATACTGCTGTTCTTACAAACTGGTAAATGAATGCCTCCAGCTAGCAGTAACATTTCTATCAATGTAACAGCCCAGCCCACAGGGATCTAATTTACTGAAACTGGTTAAGTGCTACACAAACATCATCTAGAGAGATTAATTGGCTGTTAAAGTTTGATTGCTTTGCAATCCCTTGGTGATGGTTGGAAAATGAAAAAGTGATCTTTTGTCATTACGTAAATACCTTAAGGTACAGTATATATGCAGGGCTTTGTGTACATTCTATAAACACAGTAAGTCTTCAGTGGGTAGGAGAGCTGCGATCCATTTATTTATACTGAAGTTTATTTAGTATATTCATTATGGATGACATTTTCCTGAAGTTTATTTAGGAGCAAAGTCTTCCCAGGCTGTAATTAATCCAAATTAAAACACATTTATGCTGATCATTAAAGCAATTTGTTGCAGACAAGTTTCCATTTGATCATTTCCCGAAGTTTGTATTACTGTATTCTGAATCTTCTATTTCCTAAATGCAACTTTTCATTTCTTCCAAAAAAAAAAAAAAATACCATAAGCCAGATACCCCTGGCTTCTGGAATTTTTCCACTCCGATTCCCTGAAGTTATAGGGGAATTTGGTGTCACTCTTCTATTACTCAGTTTTCTCCACTTCTGGTTTGTGAAACCTTTCCTTAACCAAGAGTTTTATAACCCTGGTTTTCTCAGGGGGAGAGCCCTAATCAGATGTGAGGAAGGGTGTGCAGAGCAGCTCGAAGCCCTGCTCACTGACCATGCTACAAGGCTGTGTGAGGAACCAGAGCCAGAGACCAGCCAAATGAGCTGTCAGTGCCATCATTGCCCACAGCCTCAGCAAATGAAAGCAGCTGATTTACACAGTGCACTCCCGTGGATATAAGAAACTACTTTTTCCTGACAAACTGCCATAATTTTTTCACAAGCTGCCTCGTTGACAACACTTGTATCTCCAGTACCTACAGGCATGCCCAGAGGGATAGGTCCCCCTCATTAGTGTTTGCATCAACATTTAGGATGGTGCAGTAAGGATCAGAAATACGTGGGCAACAGAGTAAGAACAAGTGCTATTAAGATCAGAAAGGAATTACTGAAATCACTATCAGCAATGAGAATAAGGAAGGAAATGTTTTTCAGATTCAGGGGAATCTGAAGTTCTCGAATAGTAGGAAAAACCCTTTTTATTCTTTGGCTCAGGAAAATCTGATCAGGAATCAGTAATACAAATACAAAATCCTCAGCATCCCACATTAAATAGCTCTTCCACTGATATATGACTAAATATCCGTAATAGTTCAGCATCTGGATAATTGTAAAGCTGTAATGCGGAGGGTGGGGAAAAACTAAGAACCATAGCACAGACTTCATATAAAACAGTCTTAAAATAGACTTTCCAAAGGCAGAACATGAAGAATTTAAACAATTTGCAGATAGCGATACATTTGTAGTCTGGATATATGAACAAAAAACCACTTTGTCGTGTGCTGTACATGAGTGTGACAGCCCATTTATTGAGGAATTTTCACAGTTCTGAAAGAGAGAAAACTGAATAAACCATCTCCTCTAGCTGGGGTGTAGGGCAGGGGGTGGGAGTTAAAGCTGTAGTGAAGTCCACAGCTGGTATAGGAAAATAGGTAATGGCCTTTTGGGAAAAGTAATGGAAAAATCCATGGTTGTGTGCATTAACAGACACTCTTAAGCTCTTACCATTGCAAAGCAAAGTGCTCAGATACCATGGTGATGAGCATGTTATAAAACAAAGAATGACTAGCAGCTTATAGAGTAAAATGTTCTAGCAGAGCTGTCCATCAAATGGGCATGGACCTAGATTTTTAAAAGAAAAAAAAACCCAAAAAACACCAAATCACACCAACACAGCTCCAGCAAAGGCATTTCTCGGCACAGGAGGTGCTTAACTCGGTCCTTTAGAGCACCTTATCTGCCTTGTTAATTGGAGCTGTGAACTTGCCTTTGGCCGTTTCATCAGATCTTGGGCCAGCAGAGGGGAGGGAGGGAGTTCAAAGTTTGGAAACCCAGTTCCTCCAAGCTAAATGCAAATACCAGCTCTGCCAGTGTTTTCAAGAGCTGGTGCACACATCCTTCCCCTTCGCCACCATTCCACGATGCCTGGAGAACCACGCGCTGCCCAGGAGCACTTAATCCAAGAGATGCCACTTGCATCCGAAAGATTATCACTGGATTTGGCAAGTGAGATGTGCTGGAGGCCAGGATTAGCCGGGGAAGAGGGAATGCACTGTTTGGAGCTGTTTATTATCGTCTACCAAGCAAATCTTCTGCAACACTGCCTGTGCAACTGAAGCCTGAATTTGCACTCTGCAGCAGGGGTGAACACACCAAACCCTACTTTAAATTATTTAAAACTATCATACAGCTGGCTTGGATCATGTTTGTGTAAAATAGCTGACTGAAAACCCCAGGGTGCTTATCCTGTTCAGATGACGCTCCCTTACTCACTGCTGTATTTAAATGAAATGGTTTCAAAACAGGCACCTATATCACTTAGGAAAGAAATACACTTAAAAAGAAGTAATAAAACTGTCTCCTTTCTGCAGTGAAAAGGATCCTAATTGCCTTACGCTTACTAACACCTCCCAGATTTATGGTGCCAGTTGGATTCATCTCCCTCATATCCCATTAAGGGCGGCTATTTCCTGTCAAAGATACACTGAGCAGACCCCGTGCTCACGCTCTAACCCGTAGATAAGGAGGATGGCAGCTCCCTTATTTACACTGCAGTCCTCTGGCAGTAATGCTGTTTGCCTTCTCTGCTGCAGCTGTGCATGTTGGGATCAGCACTTCAAGGATTTTTATGCTCACTTGAAAGTGTCTTTCCTGGGCAGCACGCTCTGGAATCTCACCCATAATATGTGACACTTTAAACTGGCTCCCACCTTTTACAGCTTCCTAACTGACTGTTCTGCAATTTATGAGCAGAAACTTAAATGATCTGAATCTCCTGTACCTAATTGCAGCGAGGGAGGCCTCAGCATTTGTTGTGCCTTTTCACTGATGTCTAGCCTCGAAATCCTGGCTTTGTACAGCATTGTCAGATGCAATTACAGTACACGTGTAGAGCCTGGATTCCACCATAGATCCCAGAATCTCGCACTGCAGAGACCCTTCAGAACCTGTAAGGTTTACTGATGGTTCCAATTTCCTTTCTGAAGTTGGCCCCAAGTCATTTCCCTCCTCCCCTTCCCACCAAGTATCTTGGGTTGTTCGGTTTGTGGAGGTTTTTAATTTTTTTTTTCATAAAACCAATACCTCATTCTTTTACTATCTTTAAAGAATTTAAGCATATTCAGTACAGGATTTTTGTCATCTGGCTTCTATTGAGAGCAGCAAGACACTGACAACAGAAGAGCTGCCAGCACTTTGTAATGCCCAGCATCATCTCTACACAACTTTCCTCAGAGGTTCCACGATTCTGGAAGGATCTCTTTGGCTTTTCACACTGCTTTGCAGCCTGCCAATGGGACTGGTTTGTACTTCAGGAGGTAAACAGTTAATCACATGACATTTTTTCCAAGTGTTTTCTCATTTGGGCCATTAAAATTCACTTAAACTTTAAAACAGCTTCTAAGACTTTCCACTTGAATGACATCAAACAGTGCAGTCTAAAGTTTTCCAGTATGTTACTTGACCCCTCAAAGGAAGGCGTTATATGTTAGTCACATTCTAGACCTCAGGAATCTCTTAAACTTAGAGGTTTTATTTATTTGGTTTAAAGTCTGCTTAAAGCTTTTAATCTCCATTTCCCCATCCAATCCTGGTAGATACAAGTTATGTTTGCCACATACTACTTACCATTTCTATTACCCTAAAACAATTCCTGTGTTGCTTTTCTGGTAGAAACATATCTGAATGATGACTAGAAGACATCTTTGCACTTCCAGCTTAGAGTTACTGCACCTGCAAATCTTTCATCATAAGTCTGAATGATTTTCCCGTATTTTTCAATCATTGGTTTCTCACTGAGGGAGTTACCAGAGTGCCTTGCACTACAGGTTGGATTTTTGAATCTAAAGGAACCAGGAAGTTATTTGACTTCCATAGGTAGCCCAGTGAAGGACTCCCTTATTGCCACAATCTAATAGCATTCACAGCTTGTATTAGATTGCTTCAGCAGTGATTAAATTGAAACCATATACTGGATGCTTTTTTCAGTTATGTTATAGGAAAATATTTCCTTCAGTTTCGTTTATTTTATAAAGTTGAAAAAGTAAAATATTTAAAGTCAGACATCACAAGAGCTTATGGATATGTATTTTTACAGATTCTAACTTGGTGTACTACTTTTCTTCTATGTTCTAATGCCTGCACTCATGCTATCACAAACTTGAAACATCATCAAACCTCTGCTTGCCCCAAAAATTTGGCCTTTAATTCATAAGATATCACATACAAATGTGAAACATCTTAATAGCATTCCAGTCCTTTACTGAAAATTACAAATGAGTAACACTGCACTTGCCATTTTTCCACTGAGCTGCACTTCCTTTAGATCTCTTTGATAAAGGGAGTATTGCCCACTTTTTCAAGCAACAGAGGATTTAAATTATGAGAGGCTGATTCTTAAGTTCTCTGCTCAAGTGAGAGAATAACACAGTGCAAGTAAAGGGACAAACAAGTTTTGTTTCTATTAGACATAAAATAATGACAACACTTATCATCCCCAGTTCTTTCCCACCCAATTCTCCTTATGACTTTTCAAGCAAGAACAGTAAATTCATTTGCCAGAATAAGCACAAAGAATGTTGTTACAGCCCATTTTGTTCATTTTTTCTTATTAAATTCTGACACTTAAAGGCCAAACCCAAACAAAATATGCACATGTCCCACAATGTCAGTCATTGAAGGCCTGCCTTACCCTAGCAAGCATCTGTGTCTAAATATCATTAAATGTTATATAATCAGTAATATCAACATATTGACTGCCTGCAAAAAGGAGTTCCCTTCACTTTTATGCCAAAAAAGCCCCTGCCAAAAAACCCTACAAACAAAAAATACTCCCCACATTTGGGGTAAAGCCATTCTCAGGTTGATCCTTTGCAAAACAAAACTTTCAAGATAGACAGTTCAAATTGACTAAATCTGAGTATTCCTATCAACGTTTAGAAACAAGCTTTCTAAACATAGCCCTGACAGCAGTGCTGGGGTTATAGTTCTAGAAGTATCTGTAGATGCTGATCGACTCCTAAAGCCAACAGCCCTGGCATTTTTATTAAAACAGCCACCCTGCAAGCATTCATCCCTTAGCACAGCCTCACAACTACAGCACTGGTTGTCATTCCCAAAGGAGTTGCCCCAATATCCTTGGCACTGTGCTTGTGTGGCAGGGACACGAGCACAGAGCACAAATGCAGACTTCCAGGAAGTTTCTCCTGTGCCTTTATTGTCTTGTTTCCACCAGACAATTGCAAATATCTGGCTCTAGAGTTATGATGTCTAATTTATTCATATTAACCTCACTGAAAGCCACTACTCCACTGATGTGTCTCTCTGGAGAATCCATGGCTCCGGTTGCCCAAGGTATTTTTCAACTGTCTGTTTACTGAAGCAATACTTTAAAAAGGGAAAAAAACCAACCAGAAGATAGAAAAAAAAGAACCAAACCCCAAACAACACAGACAAATGCAAGAGTTCTCAGGAGACCGAATTTAACAGCACTTGTAGCCCACAGAATGAAGACCCACCCCCCTCGAGTGACTGCTGTAATTTCTTCAAGAGAATTACAAATAGCATTTAAAATAAGGTTAATTAAACTGGAATGTCTGACTACAATTTCTTTCCCTTGCCTTGGGAATTAAAAAAAAAAATACCCCAAACTTTGAAAAGCATCAAAAACTTTGGAGATCGGTTTGTTCAAAACATTTGTTCATGTCTCAGGTTACAAAGGAAATCTTTGCATCATTTTCACTCATATGGGAATATTATAAGGGCATATTCATATTCCCTTTAAATTTCTCAATACTTGAAGCTGAATATCACAGCCCTTTCAAATTACATAAAGAACAACTTGGCATGAAATTATTGTGGATGTGGGGCTTTGGTTATTTTTAACAAGTATTTCAAGCACTTTTTTTCTCTCTTGCCATGCAGCAAGAACTAAGAACATTTCAGTCAAAGTTTAAAAAGGCATTTGACTAAAAATTGGAAGTGGTTAACATTCTGATGCAATTTTAACTGCCACGTGAATATCTAATTGGGCAATCTCTTGCCTTAATGGACTGTTTCGAAGTGCTCTGTCCTCACAGCTAATGACTGATTCAGTTTTTACAGCAGAACTAACTCAGATTACACTTCTTATCAATTTTAATTCGTATGATCTTACGAGTTCCTTCAGAAAGTGTAGCTTTTTACCAGAATCCTATAAGTAGATGTTCCTCACCCATTACCAGGGGGAGTGCTTGGGGGGAAGGTATGTGTGTGCTATAAGACCTCCTTGAAGCATTAGGTGTTATGAAAGCCAAATCACATTTAGGTAAAACAACTTCTCCCCAACACCCCTGTTTTATGCTTTTTAAAACACTCAGCCAAGCAACTGCTAGTTAAATACCTCAGAAATGGTCATGATTCTACACAAACTGCAGCATACCCCATAAATCTGCAGTCATCACTCATAGGCAACAGTGATGGGTATATTTTGAATTTCACATCATTCCATTATCTAGCAGCACCAAATGCAGACAACTGTATAATTTCCAAAGACAGCTTCTTGGCATATAAACAGAAGTTGTCTCCTTACTAATAAATTAAACAACTTTCATTGTGAACCAAAAAAAAAAAAAAAAAGATATTGCTCTATGCCAAGATTAGGCATAAATTTATGGGCTCCGAGAAATTAAGAAAACGTTATCTGTTCAAAAAGAAGTCTCTGCACACACAATAACTCCATTCATTTTCATGATCAGCCCTTTGTTCCAGTCTCCTCATGAAGATCTGCAGCTTCTTCCCACCTTTGGTTCCACAGTCTGTGAATTCACCCAGCTTTGGCTCTGACTCGTTGATACTTTTGAAGAACACCAAGCACAGGGACACAAGGCAGCAGTTCCATGTCCCCCTACACTGGGGGAAGGCAGTCAGGGGGTCAATAATGACCCTTAAATGAAGGTTGTGGGGAAGAGAGACCCAGTGCCAGGACTGGGCTGGCCAGAGGGACACAGGAGCCTCCTCAGGAACCAGACCCAACCACTCTGCTTGGCACAAAGTGCCGGTAAAAGCACAATAAAGGACACGCTCACACCTGCTAGGTTCAGCAGAAAAGAGGGAAAAGAGAAACTTTATTTACATTTATTATACTTTATGGAATTCTCAACTCCACAAGGGATTGGAGGACATGTCACTTCCTCCTCAATCCCACTGGAGAAAAAGGATGCTCATCAAACTTTCTCTTATCACAAACGGAATGAAAAACAGAAAAGACAGTTAAATAAACATCAGCCATTATTTACATGAAACTGTGTGAAAATTCTTTGACTCCAAGGTTATAATGGAAGGCTTAGCAAAAACAGGTATTGGCTGCAGAATCATACTCTCCATTGCTTTGCTGAACAAGCTCTATAGCCTGTGGTGTACAAATGCTTGAGGGGGCCTGTAAACATACACAGATCAAACTGTGTATTGGCTGCAGATTCAAACTTAGTTGTGTTCTACAGGAGCATTGCAGCCCAAAATCAGTGACAAAATAAGTCACTTTTTTCTAATGGCTTTGATGTGACTGTGAAAAAAGCTTCTTCACTCATGAAGATGTTTCATCCTCTGTTAAATGACCTGACCTATACATGACATACATTTAAAAATTCATTAAATCCTGCCAGCAGTAGTAAAATAGAAGGACAAAGGAAAGAGTGACAATTAGCTAAAGTCTAATCAAACTGACAACATCACAAGGATT
Source organism: Platysteira castanea (assembly GCA_013397175.1). NCBI lineage: Eukaryota > Metazoa > Chordata > Aves > Passeriformes > Platysteira > Platysteira castanea. The sequence goes on from VYXC01007095.1 coordinate 3,826,065, forward strand.
AGCTCGTGCTGAAGTTTAGGAGGAAATTCAAAACTTTAGGTTTTTAATAGGGTTTTTAATTTGTCATTTGTCTCTGGGCTTAGGAATTGGGGTCAAAAGCAGAATTATCTGTTTGTTCTGAGCCACAACAGCATATTCTAGCTTGAACTGCACCAGTGGAATCTTAGATAGAGTCCACTGAAAAATAATCTTTTGGGTTTTACACATTCAATCAGATACTCACACCTGCACCAAACCAAGTTTTACATTTCTTACTTGGCTGCCACCTTCATCTGAACTGAGGCTGCCACTGCTGGTTGCAGCATCCCAGCCCCAGAGCAATGGCACCAGAGCCCATGAAGAGCTGCAGTCATGAACGATTTAAGTAGGCACAGCCCAAGCATCTGCAGGAACATTACACCCCAAGCTTCAGTGGTTTGCTTTTTCTTTGCTCTAGTGCTTGCATTTTTACTGTGTGGCAAAAATATCTAGAGGCGTAGGTTGAAGGGGTTTTAATCTATGGGTTGTTTAACCTCAAAACAATAAATAAAAAAATAAAAATCAATTAGAACAGCCGGGAAAAGAGAGCTGCTTTTGTTGGCTGCGAATGAAGGAGTCTAATATATCCTTTCATAAACAAACCTCCTCTCTACTGAGGTTTCTTGTAAGAACAGGCAGGCTTCAAAAGAGGTTCAGAGGCTCAGTGAGGATAGGAAACCAAAAGTTCAGAAAATTCTTTTGTCTGCAAAGCAGAGCTGGAAGTCCCAGGAGAACAGCTGGAGTGAGACTTTCGAGTACTTACCATGTCTGTTTGAGCAGGAATGGTACTGTAAAAACAACCTCTCAGGGTGCTTTTCAGGAAACTAGACATTTTCTGCTGAACCAGCCAGAACCCATAAATTTCAATGCATAAAATGATGAATAGAGAAGGTGGCTGCCCTCAAAGGTAAACAGAGGTCAAGGTGGAGTTTGGCAAGCAGCAAGTCTTTGGTTAAAATATCACCCCCCAAAAAAAAACGTTTCATGCAAAATCGCTCATATTAAAGGAAGTAATTTACATAAAGCTTTTATAAACTATTTTGTTCATCTTCCAGGAATAATCCAGTTGATGAGTTTAATGGCAGAAACATTATCAGATCAGAACACTTTCAGGGAAAATCAAAAAACCATGGTTTGTATGTCTTATAAACAGAAACTGTAATATTCATTGTGACCAACTAACTGTGTATATACCTGTCCAAACAAGAGAGGCCTACAAGCCTCTATAGATTTTATTTAATAGCAAATAAATTGCAAGTTATCTGCAGTCAGCAATGAGAAAACATGGTTAAAAGTCAGTAAATAAATAATTTCCTGCTTATTCCTCTCTGGATGTTGATAATTTTATCAAAATTGGCTGTTATTCCTGAACCACAGTGTAACAGGCCCCATGTTTAGACACCCAGGAGAGGGGCCAGGTTGCAATGGAAAAATGACAAACAACACATTTTTTCAAAATATCTTCATGCTGTTACAAGTAAACAGGAGCCTTGACTGACCAACCTTCACAGGCTTCAATTAGAACCCACTGAATCAGTACAGATGCCCTAAGGTGAGATTTGCAGGGTTCCTGCTTTGTTAGAGCACAGATGGGGTTAATAAAATCACCAAAACTGGGAGAATGAGAGCAGTTTTGCCCTTCTTTCCTGTCCACCCTCCAGATTATCCCACGTTAATTTCTGCCTAACCCCACATTCAACTTCTCTCCTCCTGTGGTGCTCAGTCTGCTGCTCTGCAGACCCCTTTTAGCCCCAAGGCAAGACAGAGAAGGTGAGGACTGTCCGAGGAAGGGAAGGAGGAGTGGGAGGGAATGCCCTTCCCTTGCAGCCTGGGGCTGAGCAAAACAGGTTTCAGAAATCCCCTTTTCCATCTGGGGCAGCGCCAGAGAAAACAACTGTGCAAAGCACTCACCTGAACCCGTGGCCAGGCTCTCACTCACACGCCCCACGGCCTCTGCTTGCCAGCAGATGTGCTCAAACACGTCCCCAGCTCCAGGGATCCCAAACTGACACATTTCATACGTCAGCCTTGCACAGAAATAGAAGGAAATCAATCACAAGGGTTACTCATTACACACTCCTGAGAATCAGCTGCTTGGGATGCCACTGGCTTGCTGGTGGATACAGCAAGGGGAATGCAGGTGGATTTTAATTGCATCACCCAAGAGATACCTATCTGCCATCTTTATGGAGCAGGATCTGATCAGAGGGATCTGCCTATGGCCAAAAAATGCTGTGCAACAAGGCAAATCAAAATGTCCTTGCCTTAGAAAAACATTACAAACAGATATTTTGCTTGCACTTAGAAACAAGAGGCATGTTTTGACCCAGGCAAGTCCAGGCTAGGTTGCCCCTGACCTTGACTAATCTTTTCTTGGCATGTTTTTCATGTGCATCATCTCCCCAGAGCACAGCTCACAGAGAGCTTCCAGTTGCTAATGCAGCTCTTCTTTCCTAAGCATGCCCAGATGATGAGTTGGAACCTAGATTTTCCATGAAACTTGTTGTCAGAAGATCTTCCAGGGCAAGGGGAGACTAAAGGATTGAAATGAAAATATTTAGAGGAAAGCACGGGATAAAGGAGAAGAGGGTAAAATTGAGATTCAGATTCTGAAGGAGAATGGATAAATTCTTGGAGGGGAGACTAAAACAAGGAAGAGTGGCAATGCTAGGGAGAATAGGATAGAAAATAAGAAAGCATTAGTAGAGGAATCGCCCCCCGGGAGAAACTCTGCATGCTAGGAGTAAGTGAAAGAGGTTTTCTACAGGAAAAAAGGTGCTGTGGCTCTCTCACGCAGCAATATTTGCTTCTGGCTCTGCACCTTCCTACTTCTGACCTACCCTACAAGAGCACTTGGCATCAGGGGTTGGAAGGGCTTTAAGTATTTCACCCCTTGGTGTTTATCATTCAGCCATTTTTAATCAAGACCACAATACTCATTTTTGCAAAGTCCAAACCTATTAGATGTCACTGGAAGGGCATCCCTTCAGCTGTCACAGTGACATGTGCCCAAAGTGCCTGTCACAGAGCAGGACAAAGCAGCTTTTAGATCACCCAGCTCAGTTAATCAGCCAGAAAGAACTGGATACACCATGCTCTAGTGCCTACAGAAGGGGTGTAATAAGCTGCCTTAACCAAAAACCCTCATCCCTGCCCTAGAGCTATAATTTATCAGATAACTTAATTCACATTCATACAGCAGCTTTTATCCTGTGATCCCAAAACCACTTTACAGGCCGTGCACCCAGCATAATTTACCTGTTCATACATTCTCTCCAGCAGATGCAGCCACACCAAAGTCAGAAGCAATATTTCATTTTCACCAAGAGGTGAGGATGAAGCATTTCCTTAAACCAGATTCCTCCTGCTAACCAGAGGAACACCACATGCTAAGCAATAGAATTTTCCTTATACTGGAATAAGATTCTAATTATTCCCTAATTTTGCCAGCTCCTATGAATCATGAGGAAGAGATTAAAGCAAAAGTAAATATTGGTTCCTTGTCCTATTTACAGTAATCATTTCAAACAATGAAACTAGTTGAGTCACTTAGAAGGTGTATGTGGTTATATTTTCCCCATTAAGTTTTCAGATAACTCCCTGCAAACCAAGGGTTGCTCTGAAGAACTGAAGTCTACTGAAATCTAAGCAGCAGCTGTGCCCATCCTACCAATACAATGCAATTTTTCTGAAGATCCAAATGCAATCTGTTCCCAGGCATGAGCAGAGTGGCAGGGGAGAGCTGAGTGTTGCAAAGCAAGAGCAGACTGTGAACAGAGATCAACAGCCTCACATTTATCAGCAGATAAAGATTTTCACAGTGTGGTGATTAAAAAAAACTCCACCACTGCTCAGCTCCCCTTCAAAACACACCTCTCCTAAAAAAATGGCTACTAAATTAATTTTCCAGGAGAGCCTTAAGTATCTCGAGCAAATAACTCTGTACTACATCCTTCTGGCATTCCTTTCATCCCAGAGAACACTGCACACATCACTTAAATCAAATACTTGTGTTTTCACTCTTGTTTTTTCAATGACCAGATGTTTGAGCACTACTATCAGTGGTTAGAGGAGAAGGAGCCAGTGAAGCACGATGAATAGCAAGAGGATGAGTGGGCACCATTTCAAAAAGTCTGTGCTTTAAATCTGTTGGTATTCAAGAGGTTTAAGTGCCATGATGCTCAATTCATTTTATCACAAAGATTTCAATAGCCTGTTCTGCTACTGTAAGTCAGATAATCAAGAGCATGAACACTTTAGATATAAAAGCTTGAACAGCTACAACACTGGTTGATAATTATAGGTGTGCAATTTTATGGAAATAAAGATCTCTTTAAACTGAAAGACCAGATTTTTCTTCCTTTAGCCTGGCAATTTTATTTACAGAAAATGAAAGTAAGACAAGCAGTTTCCTGAAAAAAAAAGAAAATTTCATTTACAATAATGCCTCACAAAAAGACACCTGAGTCACTTGTGCTGGCCTTTGAAACAAAAGCCCCCATTCAAGTGAAAGAAAAAAATCAAAACAGTTCACACACAAATCCACTTGACAGTACGAGTCTTTCAAGAAACATTGGAATAACAAACACACGAAAGCATTTTGGTGTAATCTCACTGTCCTTTTGATCTGAATGTCACGAAGAAAAAGCAGAAAGTTAAGTTCAAATCTGGCTTACTTAAAGTCCAAGTAAAAAGATATCTTTGACACACTTCACTGTACGCACTTCAAAGCCCTTTACTGGTTTTCTGTATGAATTCCATTTCACCTTTTTCCTAGAAGAAACCAATTCTCCAATGAAATGTGCAGCTTTTTAAGAGCAAGTACTTTATTGGGGAATAAATACTGTGGAAAAAACCTGAAAGCCATATTCAACCAGACCTAGGAAGGAAAACATCACCATCTTAGAGTTCAGGTACATTGAGGGCTTGCTCAACTCTCTTCTTAAAGGGGAAAAAAAACCCCAAACCAAGTCTCTTGAGTTAAAAATAAAGGACAGGGGATGGTTTTCCATCTGTCAAATGCCAGCAAGATACAGCCCTGCCATGAGTGCAGTGCAGGGACACTGCCTTGCTCTCCAGCCTGGGGAAAACACCACAGGCTGAAAACAGCCATAGGAGTGCACTCTGTGTCCGTGGCAGAATGTTCTGTACCTGGGGGGTCCTTGCCAAAAAAAGAAAGGGAAATAAGTCAAAACACACACACAAAAAGAAATAAGTCAAAGCATGAAAATAATTGTGGCTTGAGTGGGAAAATGGAGAGGAATATGTTTCAGTTCTGTCAGATCCCAAGGGTTTTAAGCCAGAAGTATTACCAGTAGGATCCACCATCCAGTCCAAAATTCCCTAACATGACGAGCTGGCTTGACAATTGTGCTTGCAGAAGATAACACTCACATAAAAAACACAGACACACTTTCACAAAGGGTCAAACAAAGAACAAGCAGTGCAACAGTTTTCCATGAGCATGAAACTCCACCAAAAAGCGAGAACAAATTTTGAAGTGACAATATTATTTTTTTAAAAAAAGTTTTCTGGCTGTTTCTTGCCTTTCAAAGCAAGCAACAGAATCTGAGTTGCAGCAAGTTCTCCCCAGTACACACTAATCCTTCAAAAGCCTTTCCTCTTATGCCTGGGGGATCCCTGCTCTTTGCATAAGCTCCTCACTCTTAAGTGCCCTCTTCTGCCATTCCTTACCCACCACCTGCCCTAGCCCAAAAACCTCTCCTGCGACTGAACTCAAAGAGAGAAAGAGAAAATGGTGTTCTGAGAGTAACTGGGAAGGGTTGTCCTTAATTCCTTTTCCATTTCTTTAAAAGGTAATTTATAATATTACTTAAGAAACCTGCTGGCAGAAAAAACATGCAGTTGCCAAAGACCTTTGATCTTGGTCAGTAACTGCCACACCATCTTTACTGAAGTGATTTATGATCCGGCAAAACTCACAACTCTACATATTCCAGCCACAGGCTCTCTTTAAGGCAAGTGGCACAACCATGCCTGGTGTGCCATAGAAAATATTTTCTAAGAAACCCTGAAAAAACAGGACTTCACCACTCAGTGACAGCAGTAATGAACCTCAGACATCTCAACTTGCTAGACAGTTTTTTTCAGCCCTATCTTTGCTCCTGAATACTTTGCAGCCTTAAGTAGTTTGTTGTCTACACACACTAAGCACCTCTCAGCACCACCATCTTTCCATATTCCGACACCACGAAATCTGAATTACATCAACTTCCTGCTCCCAGCACAGGTCTAGACCCTTTGACCAGTCCATCCTGCCTTCTAATTAACTTTTCAGGTAAAAGGGGTCCCTGCTCTCATAATCAGCCCTTTCAAGCTTTCATGATGAGACCTTAAATCTCTTCAGCACAGAACAGCTTAGGTGGGTTAAGAGTCGCTCGTATTTTTTTTTTTAATTAAAACAACTACCTTTCACTGATCTGTGTAAATTTTATTTGCTTGATAGAGCAGATCAAACTCTAGAATCAATTGCTAGCAAGTGTTTTCAATGCTACAAGCACTGGCTCCTGCTACTCTTTGTTACTAACTGGTAAGGTGGTGAAAGGGCATTTGAAGAATTTCCAAACAAGAACAGTTCTACAGATATCAGTATGCCACAAGATCCAGCATTTAGTTAAAGTTAACTTAAAATGGCTTGAATGATCTATTTGTAACTGGGCCTTCAGGAAAATCATCAATCAGTAAAGAAAGAAATCTCTGCCACCCATCCAGAAAAAAAGTCATATGCTGTGAGCCAAGTGACAAGGCTTCCACCACAAAGGGCAGATAGCAGAAGAGAAGGTAACAAGCAGTTCATTTGGTTGAAAATAAACAAAATGTGCTTGCGACTAAATCAGTGAATAGCAGCTTTGAGAATAGCAAATTTCATTTGCAATTGAAAAATAACGGGCAATATTTTCCAGCTCTGGCCTCAAACAGCATCACCTTTGAAACTTGATCAAAATGTCACCCCAAGCTTGTCTTGAATTCAAGTATTTTACTACATCATCTGCAATAAACCATCTAAATAGTATCAGTGCTCCATTCACAGCCAACTGCAATTTAAAATAAGAGTAATTCCCACTGTTTTTCTCCTGCTGAGCATAAAGTTTAACAGGAAAGGCTCAAACACATCCTTAGCCTGTATATTCCAGGCTACTAGTCCAGTGCCACTCCTAATTAGGCAAGGACAAAAGTTTGTGATTAATTCAGTCCTTAACTGGATTCAGGCCATTTCCTGCTTTTCCACCCAAGGCTGGGCATGCCTGTGTTTTAATGTAGCAGCATCCTACTGGCACATCCACTAATGACTCCGCAGAAGCCCATAAATCCAAGTACAACTCCGAACCATCTGACACCGATTTAAACCTCTCCCTCTCAGCCCCTCCAAGCCCCGTTTTCTCCAAGACATTGTCCCAGCGTTTCTTTCCAGCATCCCTCGACTGGCTCCAGACGCTGCATTGCATTTCAAAGTGAGGTGTGGAGTGCCTGCCCGTGGCAGACAGGGCGCTGATCACCGGCATAAACATCAGCAGATAAAATACCCAGCGACACCTCCTCAGCAGATCCACTCCCAGATGTGTCCAGCAAGGAAGGGGAAAGAATGAGGCCATTGTTCAGAAGGTGAGTGTGGGGCACAGGAGTTGCGCATTGACAAGGCGGAATCAGACAAATCAAAATGCTTTAAAATACTTGTTTCCTCACCAGTAAGTGCCAAAGGAAAAAATAACCTCAAGCACACTTCTCTTTTAGCCACGGACTTCATTGTGTTCACACACTTGCCCCACAGACAGCTGCAGTGAAATAAAGGAAGAATGGAAGACTATGGACTGACTCTTATATAAGGAATATTATCGATAACATTTGCACCGAGGCAAAACCAGGTAACAGGGGGATGAATGCCAGCCAAACCTTAAAGTCATAAAGATGGGGAAAATTACATCTTGAACTCATCAGTCTGCTCTTACATCAGTCTTTGGCCACTGACAAACAACCAGTTTATCTGGAAATGGCAGATTTTCACTTTCGGTGTATGCATGCCTGGAAAGAGAGGCAGAATGTGATATAGTTTTGTTTTAGACAGGGTTTTGTTGAGGTTTTTTTTTAAACACAAGCACTCTCTACTGCAATCCTAAGGAATGAAGCCTGTTGTGAAGAAAAAAACTGCTCTGCACTTCTTAAAATACAGCCCAACAGATACTCATCCTAAAAATACGTTTTGGCAGAACAGAGGTGAAAAGATTAATAAACTCTTTATCTTGTCCAGAGCTTAAATTGGTATTGTTGTATTTCAGGCAGTAAATTGTGTCAGTTATATTGTCTGTTCCTATAATAGACTGGAGCAGAGTGGATAAAATAATAATGATTAATGGCCACCACTGCTCTGCTCTTCCTTTACCTGCCTGGAAATATAATTCTTTAAAAATAGGTAAATAAGCTGCTCCTGAGCTATTTACCTCTCAATTGCAGTAACCCAATATCTGCTTTACAACGTGGCCCCACAAGGGACAAGGACCACATTGTCCCAGGTACTGTGCAAGCAAACCAGCAAAGACAATCCCTGCCCCAAAGCATCTTCGTGTAAGCAAAAAAGAATCTGAGTGACAAAATTGAGTTGGAACAGATTCCTGCATATGGGTCAAATACAAGGAAGACTTCACTGGGACAAAAGGCCTTCAGCAAACTTCCTGCCCTAGGATAAGTTTCTGTCTATTTGCATAGCTAACCTAAGATAAATATTGAATAATGGATGCTGTCGTGGATAAACTATGCTCATAAAATTATATTTGATAAAGCAGCCTCTTATTTCCTGTAATGAAAACCACTAGACAAAGTCAAAAATAAAATTTTAAGTTCACTCAGTTTTAATGCTAGAGTATCCCATCTTTCCATCATAGGCACAACCCTTGTTGCACAACCAAAGCAGAGAGAGAAAAATGATCTCACATTTACTGGGAGCACTCCATGATTCTCACGACCTGTTAGATGCAAAAATACATTATTGCTTTGAACTTGACACTTCTGTAGATGACAGAAACTGTCATTTAATCCTTCAGTGAACCTCCCCTGAGGCCATTAAGTGCTGGTGAGAGATGACCAGTCAAGGGAGTCAGTATTGGCCAAGACTGTAAATGGCCAAGTGATTCCTCCTTCCACATTTCATGTCTTCAGCCCATGAGGGGGGGTTGGTAGTTTGGTTTTTTTAATTTAAAATAGCCTGCCTTTAGAGACACAGTTTAACCTTTGGTATCTCCAGTACAACCAGAACCCCAGATGGAGGCACACATTTGATTATGATTATTCATACAATTTCCTCAAAACTAAAATATTAAAAAGCTGTAAGAGGGTTGTTTTTTAAAAAGAAAATAACATAATCCACAACTCCAGGGAAGGGCACTTGAATCTTTTTTCTGACCTTTTTATTAAAAGATTCATTGCCACAAGTACAGAGAACAGAAGAAAAATTATCTTCAAAAATCACAGCTTTGACTTCAGAAATAAGCAGGGAAACAGGTTCCTGTCATTTGTGAAGTGCCAAAATCTTGATAGAGAGGTGGAAAACTCAGTCAGAATGAAACATAAGGTCAAGTATTCAGAATGCAAATAACCCACCCAGACCAAGGAGTTCATATCCTGAGTAACCACATTGAGCTATCTGCCAAAGTTCACTAGAAGCTCAAATTTCGGGGGCAGGGGGGAAGAAAAAAGGCACGACAGAAGACATCCATTTGGACTTGAACAGGGCAGTCCTAAAACATGCAAGAATAACAATATTTTAACACCAAAAACTGAATTTTCTTTAGTAGTTCACATCTTCCCATGAATAATAAAAGAGTATTCTCAATGTTTTATGAGGTATTGAAGACTATCTGGAGGACTTGCTTATGCTGATACTTTTGCATTAAAGAGATCAGTAATATCCAGCTAACTAATAAAGGACAACCACATGCTACAATGACAGCCTCAGAAAGCAAAAATCAGAAAGGTCATTCTAAAAAATGGATTTGGAGCTACAAAAAATACTTTTATTTCTTCACATCACTGCAGTATCCAGGAGCCCTGATGAGCCCAGACCCCACTGTGGTAAATGCTACTGTACAGCCAATTTATGAACCAGACACGCTTCTCAATGAGAAAAAGAAAGTACATGCTAATAATGTTATTACAGCATCAGCACAGCATTATCTTAGACAATGAGAAGTGTGGAAGTTTTATATGCTTTCTTTATTGTTATTAAAAGTAGCACTGTTACCCTGGCAACTGCTGAATCACTTGGGAGTTTGTTAAAGAAACCCAAATGTTACTTATACTTTCACATTTGCAATCAATTTAGGGAAAACAATTGGGGGTTTGTTTGGTGTACTTTTTTTAAACAAATCACACATTTTTTCCTCATGACTATGACCCTGCAAATTTCAGCATTTTTGGGGATTTTTTTTTCTAAAATAAATCAGTTCTTGGGATTTAATTAAGGCAGTTCATGTCTCATCTGCACACAAAGTAATCTGCACTTTCTTACACAGTGAATTCTAATAATTCATCCAGGACGTCAGTCAGAAATAGCAGCACAGACACTCTGCAGTGCACACAAAAATTCCCATCAGATTCCCACCTCCTGAGCAGGTACTGGGAAGAGGGACAGGCGTTTTCCCTGGGGAGTTTGGAGGGGGGACAGGAATCCCCAACGCCTCTTTTGCAGGGGCTCAGACCACACTCCCAGGTATAAAAACCCAGCAGTAGGAAAAGGTCAGTGCACAGCTTGAAACACCCAGCTGCCAAATCTGAGCTTGCCTGTCGTAGCTTCCAGGTGTTGGTATCCTTGTGGTTTTGAGGTTTTTTTTCACCCTTCCTCAGCAGTATCTGTCTGCTTTTAATGTAAAAACTGGGTGCATGAAGATAGAGGGAAACTGCAGGAGGATCAGTTTGTGAGATGTGGTGATTGTGTGGGATGGCCATTTGCTCTCTAGATTTCATGAGCATATTACTCCCCAAGTACAGGCCAACAACAGTGAAAAGCAGAATATTGGCAACTTCCAGTTTGTCTGTCAAGGAACCTCATGAAACTCAATTCGGCTGTAAAAAGGGGGCTGACTTTGCATAATCTCAATTTTTTAAACTGAAATTGCCACACACAATCAGTGTGTGAGTGTAGCCCAAGTAAAATCCCCATTTTCCTTAAAATAAACACAGCCAAGGGCACATCAGACTCCTTCAGACTGTCACTTCTAAGGGGTACAGAGTGAAACTGGATTGAAAGTCAAGGGTTACAGACAATTTCTCCTAAAAAACACTGGGAGGAATAAAGGAGGCTCAGGGAAGACCTTATCACTCCTTACATTTACCTGAAAGGAGGCTGTAGGGATTTGTCTTCTCCATTAATTCTTTACACATTGCACTTGGAGGCTCAACTTACAGCACAGCCAGAGGAACTCCTGTTTTAAATATTTACTTAAAATTTTGGTAAGAGAATGTTGCTGAAACCCACCCTCCAGAAAACGTGAATACTCACAAGACTGAAGACCAGAATTCAACTATAATTAAACATAACTTATTTCAATAGGAATATTGAATAGTTACGGAATTCCTGTGATGGTCGTTGCATTAGAAACTACATTGACAAGAAGGTAAATACAGGGCACCTCCACCACAGGGTTATGTCACCCTTTTGGCCAGTATTTAGTACTGTATTTCCTATATGCCTTTAAGAACTGAATAGTTAAATTGCTCAGAGCATTTGAACCTTAAACACAGAGTATTCCACATTTGCTTGCACGTATATACATCTGAGACTCACCCAGATACAACCTTAACTCTCAATTTCCTTTCATTTAAGCCTCTAATGAGATGATAACAGAAGGTCCTTAGGGTTTTGTTTTACAAGGTTGTGACAGAACTTTACAGCAACTGAAGGCTTTTTCACCTGAGTTTGTCCTTGGGGATAAAGCAGGGCAGGACATGGCAACTTTTTTCCTTCAAAAGGTGCAGCAGAGAGCACCTCTGTAGGTGTGTGTTTGTCTCCGAGATCACTCTTTACGAAGTGGCTCACATTAAGAAATAACACAGATCAGGTTGTTTATTCACGCTCCCATTCCAATCCCCAGACATGTTTCAGCAGGAGAACGCCGAGTTCAGGATCTGTGCAGGGACACGCGTGCTCCAGCCACGTTTAAAGTGCCACGTTTTCTCCCACACCAACCTCTCAGGTGTGCCAGTCCTCACTCTTGGGCTGGCCTGTGCTGTTCCCATGGGCTGGGGATGCAGAGACCACAGGGGCACCTCCTCATGCCTTGTCCTGAGCTGGCTGGCTGTTGATGTGTCATCTACATCTAACACCAGTGGAGCTCAACCCCTTCTTCCAATCAGTGTGGAGGAGGGAGGTTAGAGTGGAAAGTGTGACCCCCTGGGGGATGTGCCTTTAAAAGTGCCCCACTTCAGAGAGAGCAAGCAAAAGCCTGAGGGAAATGAGAGACACCACTGGGACAGCTGTGCTGGGGTACAGAGCAGTGAGACTCACTCACCAGACTGGCACAGACTTAAATTACTCTCAGATTCATTTTCAGACACAAGTGATGTGAATCGTAGTCAAAACAAATACTGTGTGACACAAGGACACCAAAGATTACAAGAAAAAAAGCAAAACAATGCAGGCAGCAAGACTTGTTTTGACAATTCAGAATGCTTCAAAATTGGCATTGATACCCATGTCCCAGAGAGGATACAGGTAAGAGGCTGTAGAAAAAGAGGGAGGAACAAAGTGGAGCCTCACTGCTGTCTGTGGAACAGAATTTGTCACTTTAGCCTTGACTGAATGTTTAGGGTCAACTTCTGATGCAAACTCCTGCAAGGAGAAGCTGCAAACTGCAGTCCCGAGCCAGCTGCTCCATGGCCACCAGTGCTGCCACAGTCCCCCTGCTGCTGAATAAGCCTGAAAAGAGCAGGAAATTTGTATACAGCTCCCAGGGTATGGAAAAGAGCCATGGCTTGCCACTTGTACAAGTCTACTCACAGAACCACCTCCTGAGAGGATTTGCAGCATTCACCCCCATTACATTTTGGGAGCCCCATGAGGAAAAGTAGCTGCCACCTCCTCCTGACCTCACGTGGAAGGGGGAAGGCAAACTGGACAAGGGGGCTGCCAGGGACTCCCTTCTCAGAGCACTGAGCAACAAGACAGGGGTGAAAAGGCAGAGTGGAAGAATTAGAAAGTTGCCATGAATGCATCCTGCTTATGTTTTAATTTTTCATACTAACTTCAGTCCTATTAGGCTGGTTTGTGTCTACCCAGTTTCATGTGGCACTAACTACAGCACCCAAGGCAATTACCTCTGATTACAGGACATAATGACTAAATAGCTTTGGCACACAGTGCCTGGTCTCAGAGCTGCCATACACTCCAAGATCACCTCCAAAAAAGGGCCAAGCTGGGCATTTAATTCTGTTTCCCAGAGATGAGCAGCTACCTTTAAAAACACACCACCATCGAGGGGAAGGAAATAATTACAGACTTCCAGAGGGAATAGCTCTTTCTTTCTGCCCCATCCCCACTGTCCCTTTCTGTACCCCTCCAAAGAGATGGCAGGGAGGAGATCACAGGCAAAAGCACTCTCACAGCAGGACTGCTGCAGAAAGGTGATGGGCTCGGACACTCACCCCTGTGTCACCACATTTCCTACCCAGCAGGATGCAGCACAGCAGCTCCATCTCTTCTCTGTTTCTGACCCTCCTGCTTAAACTGCTTGTCATTTGGCATTGCTGCCTGCTACTCTGCCTTTTCCTATTCCACAGCCCCACGGGTGGGAACGTGAATCCACACATCAGCCGAGGCTGCCTGGCAGAAAATGAACCCCACGATTAAGGAACAGGATGAAATCCTGTCTTGCATTTAAAACATAAATAAAAACAGGACAAAGAGTAGGAGCAGAAGTGTTTTGCTGCATCTTCTTACAAAAAATGTTCTTTAAGCTCTAGCTGCTTATGCGCGAAGCAATTCACAGCAGTGAAAAGTCAGGAGAGAGCTCTTGCTAAGCAGTGAATAGAAGCAATTAGCCAAGAGAGGAGCATAAGCAACTTGCACTTTGCCTTCATACAGCTTATCAAGTTTATTCTGCCCTGTTACATCTGTGTAATTTATATAAAAAAGCCAGCAGCTATTTGGCAAGATTTGCATCTAGAAACAGCAATTTAATCACATATGAAAGATCAGTGGAACTGGGTGCCTTAGGACATTGCAAACTTCTCACCTCCCACTAACCTGCCTGAAACTTGCCCTGGTCATGTTAAATGTTCCCTAAAAATAACTTTTAGATATCTGTTTCATCATTAGGCTCATCCCTCTAAACAGAAACATGAAATTTATTAAAGTTATCACGTGAAATATTGAATGCTTGCACAGCAGAAACAAGTAGCCTGCAAGTTCAGCACTCCTCCCTCTGCAGTGATGTAACTACTCCAACATAGCAGAATTCCTAGCGATTTCTTGGCCAGGCAGAAACAAGTTGAATGGCAGATGTTAGAGATTTCATTATGAAAAAAATCCCTCCAGAAGCAAAACTGTCAAACATGACTTTGCTCCCTAAAATAACAAAAGGAAGGGATTCACACGTAACCTGTATGTAGCAGCTAATTCCATCGAGTCCGGGGTACCCCATCCTGTTGTTTCATCATTATATTTCTGACATTTTAGTACTCAACAGCAGTTATATTTACCAAATGCATCACCTTAGAAGCCTGACCTCAAAGTGCCCTAAAGTTCCAAATGCCAGAACTACGACTGGCTAAGTGTCTAATTTGAGGCAGTCCTGTATTTATTGCTGTTATACAAATAACAAAGCTCCTAATCAACCAAGGCTTCTCAGAAGCCTCATTTCTTTCTTCTTTATAAGCTTCTTTATGGTTTTTTTCAGGACAGGACCAGAAGCTGTTCACTTGCTGATTGGTGCTCAGAAATTTTTCTAAATGTGTGTGTGCCTGCATTTCAAACGCAGTGGTTGCAACAGGTACCTCCCGCGAACTCTTAAGAACTGGGGTCAAGAACAGAAATGGTTTTAAGTTAGCATTAGTTTGTCAGACATGGCACTAATCACTCCCAAATCAAAGCTTGTAGGAAGCATGGACAGCTTGCTGAGATGCACTTGATCTGTGAGTAACCTCTCTCACTTTATCAATATTCCTCTTCAGAGGGTGGAATTTCATAGTTGAAAAAAGGAAAATAACTTAAGTGTCCAATATATAAGCAAAGCTCTGCCCAGTAGACAAAAAATGACAATTCTGTCACTTAATTGGAACTCTGATTAGAAAGCAAAAATTCATTTCATACACAAACTGTTACCCTTCATTAAACACCCTCTTCAGAAATGAAGAATCTCTTTGGGAGCTGTAGCCTGGGGGATTTTTTTTTTTTTCAGCAGCCATTTATCTACTTCTTGTAGAATACAAACAAGACCAGCACAGAGGAGAATTTCTACTGAGTCCATGAAAAAACTTCAAGTGCAGAAGTTAATGTAGGTGTTAATGCTCAGAATGATGAGGCTTTATACAATTTCATCATCTGATATCTATGCCAAGGCCAAACCTCACTTCCTGCCCTGTTCAGGTGTTTGCCAAACTTGACATTATCTCACCAGCAGCAAAACACACAAGACTCCAGCATCCCAAGTTTCCACTGCCCACCTAGGCCTTTGAAGGAGCTCCTTAGCCCATACTTACCATCAGACTTTTCTTCAAGAAAATAAATTGATACAATAAGATTCAGTCACATTTAAGCAAGAGTAAGAGAGTAGATATTCAGACCAAATTGTGAGTTCAATAATCAGTTTAAGATAAGCTGGAAGTAACTGAGAAAGCCAAAGCTTTTACACTGAGTTTACTTTATTCCACACCTAACAAACAACTCAATCCATCCAATTTTTCCAGCAGCTAAAGCAATAAGTACTACTGGGATTTTGACTAATAATTCTACAAAAAGTCAACACAGAAACAGTGGTTTTTTCCACAAGTATCACTGAAATCTTAGAGCAGAGATTCTATATTGCAATCTTCCGTTATTATTTTTCTTTAAATCATGCCACAACTGAATCTTTGCTCATTTTTTCATCTCTGAAACACAAAAGCATTCTCACAATCATCGTGTTTATAAACAAATCTGATTTAAAACAACAATTGTAAACACTAATAGGTTTAAACAATAATGATGATGACTTGCCTGCCGTTCCATCTGTAGCCAAATCTGTGTTAATTCACAGTAGAATTTCCAACTAATTCGTGTGATGCCACAAGGAACAGAGCTGTGCTCAATTAGCATGACCAGTAAACTACCAAGATAGGGGAAAATACAGTTCTAAATAAACATTGCCTTTTATTACAGCAAAAATACACGCCTAAAATTAATTTATCCACTGAAAGGCTCTCATTTTCCATCAGTTAGGATATTTGGACTCAGATGCATTCCAAGATAAGGATGCTAAAGAAGAATCCTTTATTACTACAAGGCTGCTGTTTCACGTGGAGTGAAGCAGTGGCAGGGTCCCTCTCAGCCCAAAAGGCTGCCAGTCCAAGCTTTAAGTGGCACTTCCCAGAAAAAAACAACCAACCAGCAAGCCAAAAAAAAAAAAAAAACCAACGGCACCTGTATTTTGCTTTTTCATTATGTTCTGTTCCTCTTTTCCATTCTCTTCTCCTATCTAAAGCCAGCCAAAAAAGGGCTGATATTCTTGCCATCTTAGACATGCTTATCAATCCATGTAATTTTTTTCCAAATCCTTATGTGCAAAAACATTTCAAATTCTTAATCATCATTTTCAGGAACATCTAGAAAATCCAAATCCCAGAGGCAAAGCACCCATAACGGGCCAAAGTTGTCCCACCCTGATCTACTGGGACAGTTAAAATATAACAGCCAACATTACCCTTCTGCAACCAGCTAAAAACCATACCATGAGAAACTAGTATTTTTTTTTAAAGTGGAAAATTTAAAGATTTTATAACCTAGAAGACAGACTAATGTGCATTTTATTATATCCATGCAAATTTCTCCTATCCTTCTTGACAATTCTCAGATTATTTTCCATAAACATGGTCTATTTGGCAATTTCCAAGAGGTGTCAGTAATAACAGTAATATTTAAACTCAGTAATGAATCAAAAAAACCCAAATTTTTTTTATTAAAGATACACTTCAGTTCTGCAGATTTGGCTGTGCTGGTTTTCTGTCCAGAGAGTTTTCAGGTTCACAGGCAAATCTGAAAAGGTTGTTAGGGGAAAGTAAGGAAAAGGTATTGCTTCAACCAGCTGGGCCACGCTGTAACTAACAGCAGTTTGGGGAGGAAAACAATAAATGTGATATTTCCAAAGGACACAGTCACACTGCTCATGCAGTGCACGCGTGTTCTGAGACACACCACATTGACACCCCAGATTATGATATAATCACCCATTTGATTTAAACAGAGAATTAACAGCTCTTCCACAAGAGTGACCAGCTGATGAATGAGAAGGTGAAAATTACAGTTTTTGGAGACCTTTGAACAAAAGTCATTTAATTGACAGGAAATTCAGATCGTATCTGAACTGAGTCCTTTATTTGAACTGGCCATAAAACTCTTGCTAGGATTTGCCTATTATTTCTCTGAGTTAATCATCCTTTCTACTTCTACTGTTAGGAAAAAAAATATAAAACTAACCCAAAATACAATCCTACAGTGCACATGCCTGTAACAAGTTAGGAACCATACAAACAGAGAAACTTTTGCAAACCAAGGATATTTTAGAATTATTTTTTTAAAAATCTTTCTGCATCAAGGGAGAAATAATGCCTTGTCCCTCCACCCCCGGCTTCCTTTAAGTTTCAGCTACATAAAACAGTTTAATGCTTTTATGTGTTTCGCATGTAGATCATCCAGAACATTTACATAGCCTACCAAAAATCACTTTCTGCAATAAATATATTAAAATACAGAGAATGTTAAATTATAGTTCTCTTCTAAGAAAGCTATTTCAAAGTGAAATATGCAGCATTCTAATAATTTCCTTACATTTCTGTCTGCCTAATAAGTTTCAGTCTTATAAGAATTATACCAAACATTATTTGAAATGTCACAAGACACCAAGTAATTATAGGTCTGATTATTATTTTTTTTCAAGTACCAATTTAGAACTCAAATCTGTGCTTTCTAGGTTTATTTTCGAATTCATCTTGGTAATTTACCACAGTTCTTTCCAAATCTGGCCTCTAGTTAATAAGGCTTCTACACATATGGTCTGACTTTCTAAAGGGCCTATTAGGAAAGAAAGAAAAAAAAAAGGAAGGAAAAAAGAAAAGAAAAGAAATTCCATTACTGTTTTCATGCTTTTTCATTGAACCATCACTGCATTCGCCTGCAATAACTCTAAAGGAGGATTATAAAAGTGCTTTCCCAGAATGTGTACTAAAAGGAAAGGAGCTCCAAACCTGGAGAGTGTCTGAAAGGGGCCTCTTGTGAAATGAATTCTCCCAGGCAGCCCTTTGAAACCCTTTGCCTGGTCGAGCTGCTGGGCCTCTACACACAATTAGCTGTTACTGCAGCTTATCCCAAATACTTTCACCAGCCCATCACAGCAGTGATTAGCAAAAGCCTTACTGCATGTCTGTAATGGATCCATTAGCAGGATCCTACTTCACCTCTGAACAAGTTGAAACAATTTTCACTTTCTTAACACATCTTCACTGCATGTGGGCTTTTGGAGAGCCACATGTTAGTTACTTCTCTGCTCTCCACCATAAAGATTCTCTGCAGATATCCAGGCTTTACTGATCAGGTTCATTTTACAGTCCTGGTTTGACAAACGTGGAATGTTTTCCGCTTCTTAACGGCGCGCATGTAAAGCAAAGCTCTGTTAAAAATCATTAATTTTATACTCTAGGAGAAGTAAAAATAAAGCAAATTACCATCTGTACTCTTCACTGTCAGACAACTTTTGTTGTCCTGTTATTGATATGATTTCAAACTGGCTGGCCAAAACCAACATTTTGGGCAGGCATACAGGGGAGATGGAATTAGCTGCAATGTGGGGTAGAAGACTTTTTGTTCCCAAGGCAGCAAGTCTCTATTTCTCTACATCTGACTCCAAGTATATCATCCCCTTTGATAGTATTTATCCTTATGAACATATCCTTATTTATCCTTATGAGCTTGTCCAACCACCCCATTACTGGTATTTTACTAGAACATCACCATCTCCATATTACCCATACTATGGGAAATCCCAAATCTTTTTATCCACTTATTCATGAAAGGGAATAAAGTGAAGAAAGACAAAATATTTCCATATATCCAAATGGTCCTAAAGACCATCCACAAATTAAACTATAATGGGAAGGGAAGAAGGGAACAAGGTCCTTGCAATTTTTCGGCTTTTGAACCAAAAATTTAAGGAATGCCACAATACACCTTATGCCACATTACTGCAGGGAAGAAGAAATAAAATGGCACAGTTTGACAACTGCACTGCATCTAAAAAGCAGAACTGGAAAATCCACAGATGCTGAAGAAGTGCCAAGGGAAACAGTGGAATTTGCTAGAAGCTTTGAATTGCAAATGCAGGGGGAAATCCTCTTCTGGAAAATATATTCAAACTCCATATACAGAGCACACGAATGCCAAGAGAAATCTGATACCTTTCTCTTCCTTTTCACCTTTTGTCTTTCAACCTTTCTTTTTTCCTGTCTCACTACTTCACTTTTGCTTATCTCTTTCTTTTCGTTTATGAGATGTGCTTTGTCACTGTTGTTACTTTCTTACAGAGAGAAAAAATTTTAATATTTATTCTGCAGATCATCTCAAACAGAGGGCCCCAGTTTTTCTCAGGGTACAAGGAAAGTCCCACAAGATCACCCATCTTAGCAGTTCTTCCCTCATATTCAGACCTCAGGTGTTTTTATTCGTCCAGTGCATGAGGCTCCATCTGTTTTTCCCCCAGGTCCATCCCACCCCTGCAGGAAGGGGCATTCACAGAACAACCCCACAGCACAGAGCAGCACTGCTGGGGCACACCACCACCACCACCACCACCACCACCCCTGCTTTGCTCCCCAGCCCTAGGTGCCAGATGCAGATGGCTGGAAAACTCCTGGAACGAGAGAGAATCCGCAGTACAAGCCTCAACAACGCAGATTCAAGCTGTGAACATGGATATAAATAAATGATGAATGAACCACTTATTTAGCTCGATCTTACTGCCCAGCAGAACTGAAAATCAAAGGGCAGGCAAGGTTCTTTCCTCAGCAAGATGGTAGCATATCTCCTAGTGCCATGCTAAGCTGGCTGTGTTAGTGCTTAGGGTCTGATCCTGAACCAGAGAGGTCACTGATGGCCTTCAAATTAAAAAAAACTAATGCAAAGTTCTGGGATCACAACCAGGCACTCCAAAACTGCAACCCAACACAACTGCACGTGTTTTCCATTTATGTCTAATGTCACCTTTTCACTGTGAGAATGAATTTGCAGGTCCTGGCCATGCTTAGGAAAGGAGGAGCAGCAGAGCTTTTCCCACTACGTCTTTCCCATTTCTCTGCACACATTCAGGTGTAACTTGCATGTAATGTCTCTTTTTGGTTTTCCATCACGTGGGGCAGGATGCAGGTGTGGGAAGGGGTTTCAAGCAGGTCTTTCTATTGCTGGGGTGCAAATTTTGCAGGTCTCTCTCAGCAGGCTGACTACACTCGACAGCGCTGAGTGGCAGACCGTGGAGCAAATGCAACCCATACACTGTGCTGCTGTGCTACAGAAACTTCATTTCTCTGTGGTTGTTCTTGTGCACCACTGTAAATGATGGGAGATGCAGAGTCCAGCCAGCCCCAAAGCTCAGACTGCACAGTTCTGTGTTTTCTTCGGATTTCCCCTTTCAGAAGGTAGTTTACTTGGACAAAGAGGTGTCTTTGTCTCACCCTCGATTATGAAATTCAAATGACAGCCCTTTGCCTTAGGTGCTGCTTCTCCTTTTCCTCTCTGCTTCTTTCATTTCTCCTCCCTGCTGCTACACTGGAGTGAATAATGCATTTTTTAGCTAATTTCCGTGGATTAGGCTTCCAATTAATTCAAGCCAGTTTTACAGACTGCCAATTCAGGTTGCTAAAATTCAGTTGGAGTTGTTGGGGTAGGGTGAGGGGGTTTCCAATATATTTTTTTTTTCCAGATTAACTGCAAGAATTCGGTGGAAACAAATTAGTCATTTTTACACATGAGTATATACATCAGTATCTGCAGGATTTGTTTCAGCCCTAACTGAAAGCACAAATTACACTCTTCCTTTCTAAAAGGCCCAAACATGGTTTCACACCAACTGACAGTGGTAGTAATTAATGTGAAGGATCCCTGGGGTCTTTTAACCTCCTTTCTTAGCTTTTGATGGCTGAGACAGCCACAACCTGTGTGCCATTTAACCATCTATAAAACGGAGGGGGGAAAAGCATTTAAACACGACATTGAGTTTTCTTTAAACTCTCTAATGAGCTCTAGATAAAGCAGAGAGGTTTTTACTGTGGATTTTAAGAAGCACTTTTTCCCCTCAATTGTTCTCCCTAGGGCAGAGCATTTCTGTCTCCTCGTAGGCAGATGAAATCCAGGAACAGCTCCCACAAAACCCAGGAGCGCTGATTATGTCAAGGAGGATTGCACAGTGAAAATCTGCTGTAGGACCATTTCACCCGTTTCATCAGCTTGGTGCAGTTTGCCCTGTCTCTATTCAGATGTAAAACTGTGACAGCTGTTTTCCCTTTGCTACTTTCTTTGCCGCAGATTTGCCAGCTACTCCAGAATTATTAGCTCGTTCAAATAGTGCAGCTTTATGACACTTTACTTAAATCAACTAATCCCAAAGAGAAATAGCAAGGACTATCAGTGGGACCTGGGGTTGCCAGCTAAACTTTGCCACCAAACTCTGATATTGGACCAATCAGTCAACCTCCTCAAACCTAGATCTCAGTGCAATACCTTGGCGAGGAGGCATCCCCCTGGCAAAGCTCTTCGATATCCTCTGATGATGGAGTCTGTTCTAGGTGGAGAAGACATTAAAGGACACGAGGCTGAGCCCCAGGCAGCAGGGCTGTCTCTCCTTGCAGGAGAGACACAGAGGGCAGGAAGTGGCAGCACAAGGCAGACAGCCCCGTGGTGGGGCTTTAGGTTGGCACCCAAGATGGTTTAGCAGAGCCCTGGGCTTCTGCCCTCGGGACTCTGCTTGTGCAGGACCAGATTCATGAAGCCATGTAAATGTTGAAAATCCACAACAGTTCTTTTATTTCAGCAGACCTCACCTCTTGCCATTGGTAAATGGAAGAATCAAAACCCATGCTATAAGATAGAAATAGAGAGTGCTTAAAATTAAGTTAGAATTTAACAGATTTGCTCATTAAATTTTTTTTCCTTTGAAAACTTCTAAGAAGTGCTCCACAGGTAGATAAAATGCTGTCTCAACTATAATTTTTCTTTCTTCATTCAGGGTAAGTTAAGCATCTGGTCCTTCAGGGTGACCCATCTACTTGCAAAGAAAACAGCACCAGGCCTAGATATCACTGTACTTGCTATAATATTAGCTACAAGAAACTTGGGTCCTTTCCTAAGTGTCTATGAAAACATGAGCAAGTGGTCCTGAGAGTATTCCAAGTTGAAGTTTATTTACTTTACTGATTAGAATTAGATGTGCAGAGAATGGCTCTCGCACGATAGGGGTGGGGCCATGGTGTTATAAAACAGAACAGCTTTTTAGCATTTACAGATCAAACATGAGGGCTGAACCCACAGCAAGCCTCTCTAAATTCATAAAAACAACCTTTGGTGAGCCTGTAGCATTCCAAATCTCCAGCTCGTGCTCTCACCTTAAGTAATTGATCAATACTAAACTATGAACCCTCCAATTATTCTAAATACACTTTGTTTTTGACAAGGTGCAATATATCATGTGAGGATTAGAGGCTTTTTGTGTTCAGAAACTGCAAACTTCTGAGATTTCAACACTTGCCATTCTAATTGGGCACGGAGACAGACGGGATCCGGGGGCTGGGTAACAACCTGTGCAGTCAGTGGTGACTGTGGTGGGTGTTTGTCCCTGGAGACAATTTAACTCAGCACTTTGGGCAGACTGTTTAATCACTGAAAAGCAGAGGAAAAAAGGAGCTTTTTAAGAAGTTGCTAGCAGGAAATTCTACTCAGGACTACGTCTCATGACCTAGTTCACAACTGAAGAGATACAGATGTTGATGCAACCTTCGTAAACATGAAAAAAAATTTAAAATACTGGAGTGAGATGTATTGTCTGAATGACTGGGATCACGGTTTTCATGCGGCTTTCCAAGGTTTTAGGAAAACAATTGTGTCAATCTCCTTCACGTGTGGAAGGAAACATCAATTCATTTCCCTCTGTCTGACAGATAATCAGTAAGATGAGAAGATGCTATGTGTTACAACTGATAGGTTGCAAATGATGGAGTGTGCCTATATGCTGGACAAGTGCACAAAATGCAGCATTAAAAATGGTTAAAAGCAAAGTTGATGGCATTAACCAGGAGACAAGGGCATGGAAGCTCTGACAGAATGAACTGGGTTGTTGAAAATGTGAGTTCAGTGTGAGAGATGAAGGCGGAGCGTCTGCAGAAAATCTGACATCTTTCTGAAGAGAGAGGATTCTGATGAAAAATTAATACCTCGCTGATGCAGATCCTAAGAGATACTAATTCTGGCCTTATTTTAAAACCAGAGGGTTAAAGCTTAAAAACTAGAGAATTTTTTGGAAGATATGGACCTCAAAAAGCAAAGCCAATTAAAATTTTCGCTTATTTAAACATTTTACTTATTTCTTATGGTATTTTTGTACGTTTCACTAGCCTTAAAAACTTGAGGGAAAGGTGCCATTTTATTGTGATGTTATGACTGACTCCCTTACTAATTTGAAATGCACTCACTGCACACAACACATCAGTCAGTCACGTTGGGAAGGTGGAGTGTGTTCCAGAGGTAGTATGAATAAATTGTTACCTGCAGTTGCCCTGGTAACTCCTAATTTGTCACAGCATAACAGGTTTGTGTTTAAATGTCTGTAAAACTTTCCTTGAGGCTGTTACAAAAACATACAAATGTCATTTCCTTTAACTTTTCAAATTAAATGTCATTCCAAAAAAAGGTCCTATTATACAGTAGGCATATAAGTGTATTAATATGGACATGTTTAATAGGAAAGATGCTTTCCCAGCTTAATTTTACCTTTCTCACAACTATGTAGCTTCAGCCTGTCATCATGGAAAGAAAGCATCTTCTCCAGGCAAAGGAAGGAAGTCCTTGTTGTCCTGGAAGAGGAGTCCTCCAGAACCACCAGTTCTCCCCTACAAACACCAGAATTGTAGTGAGAGTTTTTAAAATTCCACTTTACTGGTCTCTGTTAGATGTTAGGAAGAAAATATAAAGCAAATGTAAGAATTTTTTAATCTTATTTATCAAAGTTCTAATGGAAAACCAGAATGATTCAACACAAGCTATTAAATGAATTAAATGGTTTGATACTTATCACTCACTGACAGTGAAAGAGACTTTTTTAAACATTTGTTTCATGGTTTAAAATAAAGAGGAACAGATAAGACTCATTTAAAATACATATACACCTCCTTATTAAAAAAAAAATCCACCACCTTTAAAGTTGCTTCTTTCAATGCTTCTTAAAAGAAAAACCCAAAACCAAGAAAATTTTTTTCATCAAATTTAACAAATAAAAAAGAACCTAATTTTAATCCAGCGACAATCTCAAAGTCCTAACAATGAGGCAAAGCATCCATAATTCCATTTAACTCTGCTTGATGCGAAGGTTTTATTTTGTGATCATTTTAGTGCATAAACCCTGATGAATAATGGAATTTTAGAAAAAGGACCCCTATTGAGGCAAGCTCCATTGACATCTGACTGGTAGTCTCAGAGCCTGCAGAGAGGGTCCAAAGCAATGCATCACAGCCTCCCAGCAGGTCATTAAGGCATTACCCAATTAGAAAGCAAGGCTGCGGAGCGACATTGTTCACAGCAGAGCAAACATAATTGATTTTTATTTCAACAGGGGGGGAGAACCTCCTTACTAAAGAGCTTTAGCATAATTTCTTATTTAGGAGAGGTTTAAAGAGATTTGTGCTGGAGTATTTAATTCCAAACCCTGGGACAGTCTCCGGCAATGTGTATAAATTAAGGGGCAGTTGACTTCACTCATTCATATTCAAAGTAGAGGCTCGCTCGTTGCTCAAAAGCAGCGTGAAGATTTCTGAGCAGTGGCATCCAGCACCAGCTGTGCAGGGGCACGGCGCTTGGGCCCTCCAAACCTTTATCCAGCTCGTGTGGCTATCAACAAGCCAGTTTCCTGCTCTAAGGCTCCTCTCGGAGGCACTTTAACATGCTAATACACGGTATGCGGCTCTTTAGGAGCACCACGCAGCGGAATTTGCTCCCGAGACATCTTCATCACCCTCGCCCTCCTTCTCTTCCTATTGTTTCCCCGCTGGTTATTTTTAACCCCACTGTTCATGGGCACCACTGGGTGGGAATGTCCAGGGACAGCCTGTGGCAGGAAAGGCTCCTAATGAGCAGTTTGGGTTTTCTCAGTTTACAGTAGCACGGTGGAAATTGTTGGCCCTGTTATCTCCCCATCTCCTTTTATATATGAGTAACACGATGCCGCTTTTCACTGCAAGCCATGCAAGTTTAAAAAAAAAAAAAAAAAAGGTCCTATTGCAAGCACCACACTCCATCTTTGAAAGCAATCAAATCATAAATTCTACAAGGAATGTTTGTTTTAATTTATCAATGCTCAGTACTTCAATGGCAACAAATAGCTTTTCAGGAGAAGTTCTTTCTAGTCTTTGCATTTAAGGTCCACCGGACAACAGATAGCTGGAAAATGCTATAAAATCCTCACTTTTTACAAGACCCAAAGCAACACAACGGAAGCTCTTACTGGAAATATTTGTGGATTACTATCTCCAAACTAGGTATACAGTAGACTTGACAAAATGTGTTTTCCTCTATTAGTTTTACTTCGGTGTGCCAAATTAAACACTTAAAAAATTTAAAGGACTTCTTAGTTGCAATGACAAAAGTCCATTCCCAGCTTCATACTCGGGGTCTGTAGCTAAGAATCATGTGACGCATTGGTCTCTAATTTTCTATTTTCCGCCATGTTTCTGACAAAAATAATCATTTTCAACTTGATGTATGCCTTAAACACACTTTTAAAAAATTCTTAGTTAAAGAAAAACAGCGAAAAAATTCTACATGACACTTTAACTTCAAATTCTGCCAGCAACACAGTGACAATTTTATTCCACTTGGTTGTTCACAAGCCTACTTCTCTGTCTCGGGTAAGCACTCTCCTGAAATACAAGGAAAGCAAAGATATGGAGTAAATAATTTTTATAAACACTTATGTACTCAGATATATCACAAACCCAGCAGCAGCAAGGGCAATTTAGCAGTTGTTTGTCTTACCATGGCACTTAGGAGCCCCAGGCACAGATTGCTACCCCTGTGTTAGTCACGACGCCAACACACATCAAAGCAACAGTCCCTGACCTGAAAAATCCTCCTGTAAAAATTTATGCCCAAGACCAGCTGTTTACGAGTTTATCCATATATTCCCAATTCTGTCCCCCTTTTTTAACGTTAGGATCAAAATCAATTTTTCGTGTCGTGCAGATCAACACAAATATAAAATTTCAGTAGCAGCAGCAATATATTTACTGTGCACTGCTGCTTAGTCATGTACCAGCAGGGATAGGAAGTTTTTCTGAGGGCTGCCGAGGCACACCCAGCGCCTATTTCACAAAAGACCAGCATTCTCTCTTCCTCTTGAGTCAGAAGGACTATGGCTAGAACCTTCTTCCATGGATGCTTTGCCACAGAGAAATTTACTGTCAGCTGGCAGTCAGTTGTTCAAATCCACCCACATTTAACTGAATAAAGGATCCATTGCTTCCACCACACAAATGCTTGGAAATAAACCTTTAAACTAGTTGTGACAAAAACCATCAGTGCACGAAGCGGTGTGGTCATTTTGTTAGTTACTGCTACAGACAAGCCACGTTTATCCCATACTCCTTCAGCTACAGTGATTCCTGGGAATTTATCTTTGTTGGCAAAGAAATTCCCACCAACAGACCTGGTAGAAAGCTGCAAAAAGCCACCACTAAATACATATTTTCTAAGAAATTAGCTAGATCCACAAACACCCAAAAGTGGTTCAGGATTAAGCTCTTCCTAACTTTGAAAACAAATCATCTGAGCCAGTGGTTCTCTTCATTTCTTCATTTGTGAACATTTAAATGTTTTCTAGCTGTAACAGAGACGCAGTGCCACCCAGCAATAATAACCTCTCTTTTTCATGTATGTCTTGAGAGAAGCCACTGATAACGAGGGGTTTTTAGCCCCAAGCTGGGCTATCACCACTCAGGCAGTACACTTGAAGCAGGGAAAGATATTGACCAAATATCTCGAAAGCATGTTGGAGTGAGTTAAGAGCTTTGAACTCTCTGAGTTCCTCACACACAGCCATGCCTTTCCTCTGCACAGGCTGCACAACTGAGGCAACAAACCATTGTGCAGCCAGGAAATGTGGAAGGATGGGATCACAGGCTGAAAGTCAGACAGGGGTGCAGGAAAATGCCCTTTCCAGCTTTGAGAAGGAAAAGTGGAATGGCTCCCATCTGGAATTAATAGGTCTCTTGACTTAATGAAAATAGGCAATGCATGTTTTGCGTGCTAGGTTAGAGTGTTTTGATTTGTAATGAGGAAAGAAAGTGTGGAATATACTGTACACGTTCTCGCACAGGTGTGTGATGTGTGGGCTGGAGAAAATGGGCTAATTTTAGAACTTTCACCTTGTTAAATGTTTCTGGAGTTTAACTTTGTAATAGGAGACATGCTGATATTACGGTCCTTGAACATTCCTCACCAGTGAGAAAACAGAGGGAAATGGTCTGAAAATTCAGTGCTTAAAATGATAACTATAAATTATACTGTAACTTCAGTCCTTTAAAAATGCTTATTTTACTGGAGGATGTTGAGCAGGGCTGTGTTTTTCTCCAAGGAAGAAATGCTGCAGCTCACCACAGTAAATCTGCACGCTGGCACTTATGTACATGAATAACCATTACTTAGTCTATAAAATCCTTCTCTAATATTCAGTAAATTGTGTGTTGTTCAGTTCTTCAACAGAAATCTTGGAAAACTATTCAAATTATTTGATTTTACATTTTACATAGTACCCTATAGTTCACCTTCTGTAACCTTATATGCTCAGTGGCCAACTGCATGTTCAATGCTGAAAATGAACGTACACTGCATTTGTTATGTTTGTATCTACTAATTGAGAGATTAATTTTCAGAGAGAAAAGAACATGAAGAGTCACTTGAACATAAAAAAGCTGTAAGGACATAAATAATGGGACAACATGGAAAACATCTCCTAAACAGAATCTTAGTTTTTCTTTAATGTCCTCCAAAACACAAAACAACCCCGAAACATCAAATGAACCAGCAAGGTAATTGACACAAAAAATTAATGTCACCAGGCTGCAGGTCATGGGCTTAATTGATGTTAGTTAGAGCAACTCAATGTTTTGGGTTAAAGCATTTATCCAGCCCTGTGATGGCTGCGTTCACAGATACCAGTGAAAAGATACTTAGAGGTTCATTTATCTCTGCTGTGTTTTCTGGCTAAAATCTCAGTGCTGAACTGCTCAGACTCCACAGATTTAGGAGATGCAAAGTGTCCACCAGTTTTACACAGAGCAAGAAACAGAAAGCAACACTGACTGCATAACTCCACGTTAAGGAAGGGTGCAGGTGACGAGGTGCAGCCACAGAATACGAGCAGTAACAAACTGGAAAATAACTCTTTTCTTTAGCTCAGTACAGCACAATCAAAGCAGAGATATATATGGCACCGAGGAGCACTTCTGATCATGCAGTCAAGCCCCTTTAAATGGCACAATCAGGTCTGTCCTGCAGCCCCACGGAAAGCAGATGGCACAGCAGTGACCTGCGAGCGTTTGAACCCGCGGTGCCACCTTCAAAGTTCACCCACCAAAGGCACATCTGTCACGTGCCCTGACATTAAACGACCAAAAAAGTGGTCAGGAGTCAGATGGAGCCTTTCCTATGAAGGAAGACAGTCAAGAATAAATTTGCCTGAAATCATTTCAAGCCTGAGGAGTTCATGGAGAAAGGCCAGACTTCACCAAAGCGTTTGTCGGATAATGGTGCACCACTCTGAGCATCTATCTCAATTATGTATTACACACTATAGGAAATTTTATCTAAAAGAGGAAGAGGGAGAAAGCGAGGCAAAAACCATAATTTTTCCAAATTTCTGACTCTTGCTAATTTTTCACATTATGGTTTTGCAATGTTTCCTTTCATATAGTTACATGAACTGCATAAATTATATAAATATTTTAATCATTTCCCACAGTAAAGAAATGGTCATAAGCAATCATTTGATTTGTACAACATTTTTTATTTATTTTATGCTTTCCATGAGGCCCCAGAAGTGTCAGGGATACACATGGGAGGATATTTGGGGAGAACAAATTTAAAAAAAATAAGAACAGTTAAAAATGTTACACATTTTTCAACTTTTAAGACCAGGGATCGAGTTATGCCCATCTGATGAAAAATACACCATGTCACTGAGAGGTTTCTCATTTACACACCAAGAAGTGTTGAAAAAAAACCACCTTTAAACTATAAATACCTACAAAGACATTCAGAAAACTTGCTACTGTGTCTGGGCAATTTACTGAAACTCATATATTTCAATAAATTATTCATCAGGATTTATTTTCCATGGTTAAGTATCACGCATAAATTACTGATAAATGCTAGTGAAATCTGACAGCTGAAAACATCTGTCCTCTCATGCTTATACATCTTAATTTTCTTTCAGCTTGCCTTTATTTCTCAGAACTAACTATGCCAAACGGCTTAAGGATACAGTATATTTGATTGATGTCATACAAAGCAGAGCTGCATGGCACACTACACACTTAGAAAGGATACAGAACATCGTTCCCAAGGCTGGAAACATCTCAGTGAGAACACCAGCTCTTTATGCCTATGGCTAATGAATTTATCTTCTGAAATAAATGTATCTTTTGGACTTGGATCAATGCATGCCTTAATTAAAACCATGTTTCTGTACAAGCATCTAACAAGAGCACATGAAGGCCCTATTTAAATTGGAAGAGAAGAGTATAAACCAGTATGGCTTTTAAAACTAACTGCTTCCAGGTGCAGAGAGAAGGGAAGTTTAGTGCTGTTTCCAACTTGATGCTTGGATGCCTTTGTTCTTGAAAGTGTAAGGTTTCTCTCATTCCCAGTTTTATGACTGCAGGTTTCTATGTTGCATAACACCCCATAATAGAGCACCAAAGGGCTTAGTTTTATTGTTTTGTTTCACTTTATTGACTGCATGTTTTATTCAGCTAATACGTGCCAGGGAGGCAGGCAGTAACATCTCAATTACAGCACCAGGGCTCTTCCTTCTCTCTAAATGACCAGCTTCAGTCTGCACTTTATATTATTCACATGCAGGTGTTAAAAGGCAAGGAAGGAGGAGTGAAGGAAGACACAGTTGGAACAGAACTTTTAAAGCATCACAACTGGAAAGGCTTTTTTCCCAGGTAATCCTCCAAAGCTAAACACATTCCAGTATATGATATTTATGCTGTGGCAAGCCACCAAGCACCAGCAACTATTGCATAGCAATGGGTGTGAGAAAGTTCAAATCTAAATAGAAACTCCTCCAGAGTTTGATGAGAGCTGGATCTGGTATTTCACTTTACTCATTTCTACTATTGTGCATCCCTGTTGGAGAGCCAAAGAGACTTTGGCAGTGCAACAAGTATACAAGCAAGAAATTGGCACTCCCTACAGCTTATTCAATGTCCTGAATATTAAAGCTTGTTTTACTAAGAAGGGGAATGCTGAACAGGATGACATTAGGAGTCTTCATGGTTCCTTTTGTAATGCCACTGGATTTTTTCATTCCCACAAGATTCCCACAAGGGCAAACAGACAGTCCAGCTTAACATTAGAGACAGATAAAATCTTTTCCTGTTAATCAAAAGTATGCTGAGCTGGCGGGGCAATGGGTGGGAGGTTGAGGGAACAGAGGGGAGAAAATGAGAAAAAAAGTAATCTGGAACTTCATTAATAATAGAGAAACAAGGCAATTCCTTGCAGGTGGAGCTGTAATTGAAAGGAGTCCAAAAAATCTCTCTTATTTTATCTGAAGAACACCACCTCTAACAATGCAGCAGCACCAATCAGTTCAGCACATGAGCCCAACTCCTGTTAATGGGCTCGAAAGTTTAATGTCTGTTTCTCTGGGCATTGATAAACAACCAGATACCAACAACTACCACAAATCACCATCCCCAGAACCAGCAGACACTGAATGCTGTAAGGAACAGCCCTTTGCCTTCCCACAGGAAGTGCCTGTGAGCCAGAAATGGATTGTTCCTACAATACTGTGGCATTTTATAGCTTCAGACAAGGAAATAATCTTTACAGTGTTTCAGAGATTCTTAATAAATACTTTACTTCAGCTGAATTGTTTACACTGCATTGTGAGCCTTCTGGAAAATCATGATAATTTCATCTTGTGTTTATAAAGAACTCAAATATTCAATATCTAGCTCAATTTAAGGCCACTGGAAACAGCTAGATGTATTCACAGTGATACTTCGGGCCAATTTGACAACAATAAGAAAGAATGATTTCTTTTTAGCCTGGTATAAAGGGTAGCTTATTGCACAGACCTTTCCCTGTCTTCAAAGGGCAACAACCTGGCTCAGCTCTTCCACATTTTCTCCCACATCCTGTCTTTAGCATTAGAAGCAAAGCCTTAATGTTCAGTCCAATGCCAACATTAACCCCCTCTAGAAGGCACTCGAAGCCTGATGCTCTGCTCACTGACTACATCCAGTGAATTTACTGGGTGGGGAAAGACTTTGCAGACCAACCCTGCAAGATGTGTGTGTTTCCTGCGAGGTGCCACCATCCTATGGTGACACCAGGCATCAGCATTGGGGCCAACACCTTAGAGGAGCAGAGGATTCCCTGGCGTTTTCACGCTGGCTCACCAACCAGCCCAGGGCTGATCCTCAAGCCTGGGAGGAAACTAGATGGGAAAATGTTTTGACTCTTAACAGTTCCAATTTTTTATGTCATACTGAGGTTGAGAAACTTCCCACTTTCCAATTTCTTCTTTCTGTAGCTCGCATCAGGTACTTGGACAAGCACCCGTGGTGGCAGCTCTGCCATCAAAAACCATCCAGCCTCAGGTGTAGAGTAAGCTGCCTGACCCCAGAAGGGAGAATTAAAAATTGGTTTTAGCAGCAGGCAGAAAGCTGTGTCTGGGAAAACACAATAAAGACGCGCTCACACCTGCCAGGTTCAGCAGAAAGGAGGGGAAAGGCAACTTTATTTACATATGTCACGTCTTATACAATTTTCAACTCCACAAGGGATTGGAGGACATGTCACTTCCTTCTCAATCCCGCTGGAGAACAAAGATGCTCATCAAAGTTCTCTTATCACAAAAGGAATGAAAAACAGAAAATACTGTTAAGTAAACATTGGCTGTTATTTACATGAAATTGTGTGAAAAAGAATTCTGACTCCAAGGTTAAAACAGAAGGTTTTAGCAAAAACCAAGGCAACAGAAAGCAGCTCCTTCCTTTAAGATGGGGATTCCTAAATCTGTCAGAGGAAAGAAAAAGGCAGCAGGTTACAGGGTCCTGACAGAACCAGGCTGCTCTGGTGGTCCACAGGCAGAAGGTGCAGGATGAACAGCCAGGAGAGGTGCAGCAGCTCTGGGACCCAGCACGGGGTGGGTGTCACCTCCCAAGCCCTGTCCAAGACAGCTGCATAGATCCTGTTAGACTTTATTGTTATTTGTGATTACTTACTGAGCATCATCAGCAAGCCTGGGACTGTACAAGGGACAAGCAGAGAGAATCCCTTCCCAAAAATGGAAACAATCAGGCTCTGTGTGGGAACCTTGAAATCCACCCAAATTAAAAGGCTTCAATCTCCGGGCTGTTAATTCAGCACATATCAGGAGCAATAAATTCACTTGGAAAAAGTTCCAGAAATCAGAGGATTTTTGGTCTGACAGTTTGCTTTGCAGGAGAAATTAGAAGTCAGACCAAAAAGTAAAAACACTTTACCTGCAATCTTCCAGTTTCCATTTTTGTCAAAATATATTAAAGTACAGTCAATACCTTTGATATCCTGATATGATTTCTTCCATGACTTTTATGGCCACATAAAGATACTATCTGACAGCTGGGCTCGACGCTTTCCTGACATAAATCCAACATAACTGCATAGAATGAAACCACAGAACGATGTGGACCTCTATGCATAATTATTTTCTAAATGGGGAACAGGGCTTAATGATCCAACACATTTGTTTCCTGCTGAAAGAAAAAAAAACTGTAATTCTGAGTGTACACAGTACATCTTAAATTATTGTTATTGAACTTTCTTGTTAAATCCCCACTAATCTGAGTTCTGCGCTGTGGTGAAAAGTGTATTGCAGCTCTGCTACTGATAACATCATAAATACAGCATTACCATAACTAATGCTGCCCTCCTATGACACACTGCAAATTAAGAACATTATTAACAAAACCTGAAGTGGATGCATATTTCAAGTCCTGATACATGAAAATGTATTTTCTCCCTGTTTTACTCCCTTGGCTATATCACAAAAACAGCATTTTTCAGCTCTGTACAACCATACTGTATGCTTTTAATATTATGCTAAATGAAAAATCTGTTACTGTCTTGTGGGGGTTGACCTCGTCTGGAACTCTGGGTGCCCACAAAAGCCACTCTGTCACTCCCCTGCTCAGCTGCTCAGGGGAAGGAAAATACAACCAAAGCCTCCTGGGCTGAGACAAGGACAGGGAGATCACTCAGCAATTACCATCAAGAGCTAAATGGGCTCAACTTGGGGAAAAATTAATTTAATTTATTACCAATCAAATCAGAGTAGTATGATGAGAAATAAAACTAAATCATAAAATCACCTTCCCCCATCCCTCCCTCCTCACGGAATCCACTCCTTTAGCCCCTCCACCACAAAACCTTGCCACACAGACCCAAATATTCCACTCCTCACCTCTGTAAAACGTTAAGAATTACCACTGAAATCCACATTCATCACACAATCTTCACTCTCATCACCAAAAAAGAATTTCCCACACCAAAATCAAACTGATGTGATCATGACACAGAATGAAAGCGGGCAAGTGACACACAACCCCCCCCTCATCCCTCCACCACAATTAGAACACCACCAATTCCCCCTGACCCTTCTGCTCTTTAACATTGTCCTCTGGATATTTCACCTGTTACCTCCCCCAATTATCACCTTTTTCTTGATCCATGAGCCTTTTGCTCTATTTTCTCTCCCCTGTCCAGCTGAGGAGGGGAGTGATGGAGCAGCTTTGGTGGGTACCTGCCACCCATCCAAGGCCAACCCACCACATGTATCCTACCCTTTCCCTAAAGGAAGTCTCTTAAACAGCCACAGTGTTCACTATATAGGGTTTGATTTAGAAACACAAAACCCCTTTGCTCATATTCCTCTCTAAATGGTGACTTCTTTAGGTGGGTTTCATGAAGCAAATCTACCTTTAAACACAACAAGCTGCAGGGTGTTTTCAGTGATCCTCTGGCTTCTGCCCGGGGAATCTCTTCAAGTCAATCTTCGTGTCCAACTACGTGGAAAAAAATAAAGGTCAAATGAGCAACATCTCTGTGAGTGATCAGCCAAGAGACCCCCAGAGCTCCCAGGCTGTAGGAGCAGTGGTTGTGCTGTCCCCACTCCACTGTGCTTTATTTTCTTCCAGGGAATTCTTTGTCCTCCTTCCCTCCCCACGAGACCTTGATAGCTGAAAACCCCTGGCAGCCCCTGCAGCAGGTGAGCACGGTGTAATTCTGTGAGACTCTTTGCTATCAGAGCAGAGTTTGGACCAAAATAATAATAATTGCCTCAGGTGCTCTCCTTCTCCCTCTCATCCCAAAAAATTAGAGTCATATTCCCAGACATTTTTTAGTTCACTGATGAGGTCTTTTCTGAATGAAGCCCCAGCAAGCAGGAAGTGATGTGGGTGGAGAGTAGTTTCGTTTTTGAGGCGTTTTTTTAGGCAACTATCAGAGTAACTTGTTGTTACAACAACAACCTCACCTGGGAGGTGAGTAACTATCTGGGGGGGTAGGTGCCAGCCAGTCTTGATCCACGGACTCCCTGCCCCTCCTGGTTAAGGTGTTCCCAGGGTCAGTTAATCCCAGTGACTAATTCTGGAGCAGAAACCTGGTGGGGCTGGCTCTAAGCCTTCCCTTGGCCCAGGAAAAAGAAATACGGGCTGAGAGGAGATTTTCCTCTCTTACCAGAGGGGTATTTTCTCCACCTTACAGACACAGGCTGGTACCTGGAGCACCTGTTGCCTGGTAAAAAGACGTATACAGAGCCATCAATTCCCCTTTTATGATGAGGTGTGTGTGCCCTGTAGTAGATGGAAAAACAGCAGCGCAGCAAAGACCACTCGAATGCAGCATGTGAATATCTGGAGCTGTGAGCTCAATAAAAGCTCTTCACTACCACAAAGCGTGGCTTATAACATTGTGCTCCAAGTATTTCTCCATGAACACTTTGGGTGAATTCCTGGTGCCACCACAGACAGTGGGAGTTTTGCCCTTCACTCCTGTGGGATGTATTTCACCTTCGGTGTTTAATTGCCAGTTATTAGGGGAAGGAATAAATTGCACTCTGCTAAATCCAGCCACGGTAATAATCCACAAGTCTCTTTTTAAAAAAAATAAATGCTACCATAAGAGCCCTTTATACCTAGAAGTCTTAGAGGGTCTTTTTAAAGTGTTCTGAAAGTTATTTTCTGATACTTTTTTGTATTCCCGGATGGTTTCACCGCATTTGCATCAAACCAACTGGATCAACAAGAAAAAACAAACAGGGAAAAGTCGTTAATGGACAAAAGACAAGATTTAAAAACCTTTCACAACCATCCACTTAAAAGACTGCACTGTTTAGCTAGCTTGTCCAAATTTACAGTGTAGCAAGAGCAATAATCTCTGTCAGAACGGGTTACAGCCCCTGCCAAGCTGGAAGCAATGTTCCCATTGACTTCTGTATGCAGATCAGATCCTGGAAAAGAGGAGCTGTATGCCAGAGTCGGAACAGTTGGACAAATGGACGTACACTGAGATAGAGATACCTCTTCTCAGAGTTAAATTATTTTGCCATGAACAGGACTTTTAAAGACTGTATTGAGATGACCCATCTGCATTTTGAAGCAGATTAGAGTGCAAATGACACACTGAATTTAAGCCAAATGTTCAAAATTCCATTTGCTGTTGGTGCGAGCTACACTCACCGAATCTTCAGTCATGTGTCTGAACACATTCCTGGTGAGCTTAAGCAGAGTAAAGTTAATTGAATCAGCCTGTAGAATCCCTACCACACCACTGCAACCTGAAGTTGTCATTTCTATCTTAGCAGCCCTTAAGTAATTTTCATCAAGATCCTCTGATTTCTCATCTCCTTCTCTGCACTGCCTGCAAGGATTCCACTGCACTGGTTCACCACTGTGACTTTACCATCCTGTAGACACCTTCACTTTAGCACTGACCTTTACAGCATTAAAAAATGCTTCTCTTCTATTGTCATGGTGTTACGAAACCTGTCTGTGCTGATGCAGCGTTCACCAATTTAATACACAAAAACACAAGTAAGAAATACTGATTTCATCCATTCTTCCCAGGCTGCCTCTCCACCAACTCTTCTCGAAAGCCTCACTTTCCAAGCAGCAGCTACACAGAACTGCCAGAGGTTCCCTTGCCATCCAGCCCTTCAACATTCCTGCTGCTGCTAAAGGCTTTCTCCAGGCAACTTGAGAGCCAGTTTCCTAGAATCCACAGATTTTATTGGTGAAAGCAGCATATGCCATCAGCTGGAGAGGGGCTGGGAGCGTGGCACTCCCTCATCAGTCAGTACTGCTGCTTAGGATGATCATTCAACATGTTATTCGTGTTTAACACATCAGTTCATCGAGCTGGCACCCTCACCCCACTTACAAAGGTAAATGCAGGCTAGAAGGGGCCTGTGAAACTCGAGCTAATGAAAACGGCGCAGCTGGCTCCAAGCTGCAGTTCTGGCTCTGAGGTGCAAGATCTTGGCACCATCTGCTCCTTCCAGAGCTAATATTAATGAAGGACTCATCACACCCCTGCTGAGCGAGGGAATGCTAGCACACGGATCCCGACGGATGCGCACAGCTTTCAGCCATATTTCAGCTCTGCTGATCTGCAGTCCTGCCAGCTTTCTGTGATCCGGAAATTTGAGCTGTGGCATCTGTGTGAGCTCGGGCTGGAAGGCCTGGGCTGCAGCACCTCTAACCAGGACATCCCGGGGAGGAGCAGGTCCAGATGCTCTGGACAGAGCAGGCTCAGTGAGATGGGTCTGCAGGCCCTGTAGAACTGCCTGGACACACAGTCTGTGAGAGGTACTGCATCTCCAGGGCTTCCAGATATTTAAAACCTTCAAAAACTCACCAAAGTCCTCAAATTCCAAACTAAATCTTCAGGTGAAAAAGGAAGGCCCAGGAAGCTGAGGTGGATGGTAGTCCTTTGTGGACTATAAAGCAACACATCCATTTTAAAACACATTTCACATTTTCTGCCTCACACCTCTTTTGGTTCTATCCAAATGATGTCTTGTGGCCCCATTAGCCTACACACTCCCATTATCCTGCCCTTATTTAAGACATACAGGGCCCAGAAGGACACAAGGGTCTGCTGAACACAAAATAATCCTCCTGTGCCTCCAAGCACCCAGCTGCACTGCACTAACATTAGCACGTGAAGGGGCGACATGGCTTCTGGTAACATCCAAAAATACAGAGTCAAATAATTCCTACAATCCAGGGGTTCCCAACAATATTTTTTTCCACTTAAAAATTTTAAGGCATGTATCGTATTCTGCATGCCACTGACACAAACAGCATTTTACTATTTTACTCAAAAAAATGTTTGCATGCTTGGTGTATTTTGAAACTCTGTGTAACCAGACTGCCCAGCTATTTGCTTAGTTGCACAAGAGATCTCACGCTGCTAAACCCTCCAGAGTTATCTTGCCCCCACCCTCCTGCTCAGAAGAGACTTCCAAAATAAAATAAATCATCGATCCAGTGTCAGGAAGACTGCATTCCCAGTGTTATCCAGCCCCAGAGTATTCTCTGTAAGACTGTTTCCTACAGATAGTAGGGGTAGCCCTGAGGCATTTTATGGATCCATACACTTTAGATTTTACACACAGCTTTTGCACTGACATCCCCCTTATCAAAGATACAGGATCCCATGGCCATTGGAATTCCCATCAGACTGACAGTAACAAAATTGTATGGAAAAAATTAGATTCTCATACTGCAGAAATTTTAAGATATATGCAGTTGATGCTTAAATTGCCCAATTTAAAATATATATACTTTGCACAAGAAAACTACCCAGTAAGAACATTAAGGTTGCAAAGCAAAGTACTCAGAATTTCAGAGATGTTAGAATTAGGATTTCTCAGCACATAGTTTATCCACTTTCTGCATATCCCTTCAATAAGATATAACCCCTGGAGGGCTGACTTCAGCTCAGTCCGGAGTGTGGCTGAAATTGGTTCTGGTTTTAGCTGCTAAATATACCAAAGCTGTCCCTATGCAACACGTGCAAACTGTAAGTTAAGGAAATGCCTACAATTTAATCAAGTGTTCATAGATTAGAAATGGCAAGAAAAGTATCCCTGAGTAAAGAGCCAGACAATCCTTCCCCACCAAATTTCAGATCCTTGCTTCAAAGCCCTGAGATACTTTACCTTTTCAAAGTTCACCCCGTTTTTTTGCCAGTATATTGCTCTCTACATCTATTCTCAGGCATCAGTTTGGATTAAATCTTCCCAAAGAGTTTAGGGAGTTACTTAGCACAGCAAATTCCCTCCAAATTTTGTTCAAAAGGGTTCAAGTCTGGCAAAGCATATGCCAATCAAACCAGGGGCTTGTTACACAATCTCCACAGTAAGAGACACCAGCAGCTCCGCCTGTAATATTTTTGCCACTTACAATTAATAGTCTGGAAAAAGACATCTTGAGAAAGTAAAATAAGTGGCACAAAGAGGAGGAGGGTTTCCAAGCAACTGCTTCATTTTCATTTTAAGCCCATGCTGCAGAAGTGTTAGCAGCAACTTAAGGGGCTAGTCTCATCCCCAGCCTGCAGGAGAGTCAGGAAACTAGGCTAGAAACAGTAATTTCTTGCGTATAACCTCAGATTAACATACAACAGGAGGGATCAAAAGGAACAGGTTTTTAAATTATTGTGCCCACAGCTAATTTCTAGATGCAATACATCCCGCAGTCAGCAATTGTATTTGTACGGCCAAGTTACATTCCCACTGATTTTTGCAAATCCTCTACTCCCTAGATCTTAAAATAATAGGGGAGGGAATTACGAAGAAAAAGCAGGCATAAAAGTGTTGCCTTTTCTTAGCCAGCACCTCCTGAGGAGTTCCCTTCCAAGCCCTGCTCCCACCAGTGCTGGCTCAGCACGCCAACCTCACTCTGCCCAAGCTCCACTCACTCAGTCACACTTATTCTTTCTTGACCTTTTTTGCTAAACTGCACCCTGGAATTGCCACAAGCCCGGTCCCGTATTTCAAAATCAGGCACCTAAACAAATCCTCTGATTTTTCAGGAGCTGCCGTGCATTGTCAGCAAAACCAGAGGACTTGCAGGCGCCCTGAATGCCCTGGAAATCAGGCCACGTTCGGCTGTGCTCCTGCTCGCAGCTCTTTCAGTTTTTCCTCCACCCAGTGGCCACTAACAGAAACAAATCGCCTAATAAAATACACTGTGCTACCACTCTATTCACTGAAATACTCCATTAGCATGGCAGCAGTCTATTGTTCTCTGGACTGCTACTCACAGGACATCACTGTGTACCCTGGTTATGGCACCCACCAGAGGATGGATTATGGAAAACGTTGGTATGACATGCAGATGACAGAAAGATAGAAAACCACACTGTTTGTGGGGATGGACACAGGATCAGACAAAAATATTATATCCCCACAAGGTCTAGAAATACAGATATGGTCAAAGACAGTAGCTGCTGCCATTGACAGAAGTGGAAAAAAAATCAAAACAGGTTCAAAACTCTTGCCATCATCTAAGGCACAGAAATCTACATTCATTCATACAAATCAAGCAGCTGATGAAATCTCCTGACCAGTTTCCTGCTGGTACTGCAAAAACACAGATTTCTTGACAGCTGTCTGCCCCACCTGAGCAGATGTGATGAGCTGTGGATCTGGGCTTCAGAACAGAGCTCCTGCAGGACACACAGCAGGGAGGAGCCCTCTTTGCTCTGGCTACAGGCTGCCATCAAACCCTTTGGTAATTATAGTTTAATTTTGGATTTTAATATTCAGCCGGAGAGTTGAAAAATGCTGTGCTTCTGTAGATGATGAGAGCATGTTACCTGAGCCAGCTGGCAAAAATGTAAAGTTGCATTTACGTTTCATCACTAATAGCTACTGAATTGACTCTGTAATTGGACCTTTAAGGGTATTTGCAAGATATATTCCATACAGTATATTAAAAAACAGCTTTGCTAGGCATTATCAGGGCTGCACCAAAAACACATATATGCAGATTTACCTGCATGTTTACAAACATTGACACCCCTTCTATGCTGGATAAATACCTCCAGGAGGATTCGGAACTAGAAAAGGAGCTACCAGGTTACATAATTTACAGCTTAAGACAAAAAATACCAGGCAGATTCTGGAAAGTACAGTATATTATCACTTACTGATTGAGAAGTATAATTTTGTTTATTTCTAAATTGATTCAAGGTTTGGTCTGCACCTGTTTGACCACGTCACTAGTGCAGGACCACTGATGCTGGTGAGCTGCGTCCCTTTGCTCACCAGGTGCTTGCTCTTCACAGTCAGCCCCTCACTCCGCTTTTTGACCAGAGGATGTTTCAGCTGGACCCTCCAACACTCCACACAAGTGCCCACTTTGCTCAGCACCACGAGGCAGCCCATTTCCACAGCTTGCAGCACTGCCCACTGCAGCCAGGATCTCTGAAGGCTCCATTTGCTGAAGGCTCTCTTGCTGGAAACCCCACTGCTGCAGGGCACAAAGAGCAAATAAGGGCTGGAAATACAATACCACAGATTAAACCTTTCTCTGAAAGAATGATTGAGACCCGCCAGAGTATTTGCCCAGCTCTGCCTATAAAGATTTAAACTTGTTTGCTATTTCCCCCTCACCTTGGGTCCGTAGTTTATGGCAAGCAGGGAT
The DNA here is from genome assembly GCA_013397175.1 of Platysteira castanea. NCBI lineage: Eukaryota > Metazoa > Chordata > Aves > Passeriformes > Platysteira > Platysteira castanea. Next base: position 3,867,519 of record VYXC01007095.1, read on the forward strand.
GGTAGGAAGGGTGGGGGCAGCCCAGCATCTCAGTGGTCCTCAGAGTGCTTTAAGGCAACATCATAAAAGGGATCAGGGGCAGAGCTCTTAGCCATGACCCTTCTCTGCAAACAAAGCAGGAATTACTGAGCAATAGTGTCATTCACAGTATTTTCCCCTTGAAAGTACCTCTGCAAGAGCCACCACTCTTGGGCATCAGCAGGCAGCTGTGTGTCCTCCAACCTGGGGAGCTAGGCCACGGGCTCACACGGCTCCACGGATGACCTGGCACTCCCCCACTGCCCCGTGGGGTTGCACACCTGCCACAAAGCTCCATGAATTATGTTGATTGAGCAATTTTCAGTATTTCTCTGGCTGACAGCGGCGGTGGTGCTCTGGCTGCCAGCTCTTGGCTAGACAAAGCAGATTTAGTGTCCCCCACCTGGTAGTTGAACTCTGTGTGCAATCTGCACGCAGCCACAGCCAGCACTCAAACTGGGACCTCGTGGGGCCCTGGCAGTGCTGGTACCAGGTAGGCAAATACGAGAAGTGCTGTGGCAAACCCGTCTCTCTGGGAAGCCACTCTGCACCTGCGAGCAGCAGCAGTGGTGACAGAAATATAACCCTAAAATATAGCTAGGCAGGATTGAAAAAAAGGGAGTTTTAATAGCTATGCTGATTAGGAAAAAGCCACAGATCTGGCAGTACTTCTGGGACTTGTTTACACTTAATAGTAAATGCTGGTTACCAGCAATATCTTGTTTAAAATACAAGGCTATTTAAGAGGACGCTATTGATAGTTTGCTGTGCTAAGATGAAGGCATTATTGCCAGAATTTTGCATTTAAATAAGCCATCATGCCCTATAAAAATCACAGCTATTGCCTCTAGGCTGTTGCTTTGAATCTGGCTCAAATCAGTAACGACCAAAACCAGCCCTTTATCATCACTTCATTCAGGCCTTCTCACATGTGACCAGGTACTCGTCAAGAACAGCAGATCTCATTTCTTCCCTATTTCAGATTTTCCAATTAGTTTCAATTCAGTCATGATTTTTCCTAAACTCATCACATATTCTACTTGGATCCCCTATCAGATTGTCAGCACAATGTAGGTGCAGCAGCCTCTGGAATCCTCCAGCCTGACTCTACAGTGAAATCCTCTTCCATCTTCAGGAGTTCCTTTAGGGTCAACGACAGAAAGTTTAAACACATCCACAGAAGCAAACCATTGGCAGCTTGGGCCTCCAAGGGACTGGATTCTCACCACCCAGGAGCTCAGTTATGTCCAAATACTTGCTGTCATCTGCTTAACTCTTCCCCACACTAAGTTTAAAGCAGTGGGTAATTCTTACGACACTTGCACGCATACGCCGCAAAGCACAGCATCTTCTTTTCTGTTCTTCTAGCTGACAGCAACTCTTTTTTTTACTTCCAGGAGGGCAGATTTCGGAGGCCAAGGCCTGCACGAGCTGGAAGGGCCCCCCCACTGCCAGGCAGCTGGGCTGTGCTCGGGCTGTGCCAGCCCACTGGGACCGTGCCGTCATTAGTGCAGCCGGAGCGCCAGGCACCGCAAATCCATCACACACTTAATCCTCTGCGAGGGACCAGCAGCTCAGCCCGCAGTGGAGCAAGCCCACCAGACAGGCAGGCAGAGGAGGAGGCAGCACCAGATCTTCCACCTCTTCGTATCCCTAATTAGCTGGGTAATGATGGCTGCCCTGTCTCTACTGATGCTCTTCAGGCTTTAAGTAGGTGCTGTCCGCCTGCCATGTCTGCGTAGTTTTAGGCCAGTAATAATTGCAGGTATGAAAAGTATCCCAAGGAAAATCTGTGTGAGATTCATAACAATGGCAAAAAATTAAAACCAAAATGGCAAGTGTTCCGGTATTGTACAGTAAGCACTTGTTCCTTAATGTGAAACAATCAAACATTTAAAATATGCAGGGACACACACACAATTTGTATGTATAAACATACATTATTTAGATCAGCTGAATTCTCAAGAGCTGCAAATAGCCCATGAATTATTCTGTAATTTATACTTCCCCCATCCGAGAATACGCTTCCACCAAAAGATTTTTCTTCTTCAATTAAAATTCATTATGTTAGCATCCCAACCAGGCAGCCAAAAGAACACAGAGGGACCACCAGGTGTGACCCACGGGCTTTGCGTGTCACTCTGCTCCCAGACATCATTTTCTCCGTGAGTCCCTCAAGGCGTGAGCAGAAAGCAGGCTGTGAGCCAGCTGAGCATTGCTGCTCACACACACCTCCCAGGCAGCACCTTTTCAGAAGGCACCTCAAACACAGCTCAGACTGAGACCAGCAGGAATCTCCTGTGCAGGCATCGCTGGCCTGACCCAAAATCAGGGAGTAGCTGGGATCAACTGATCCAAAATCAAGGTGTAACTGGGATCAGCTGATCCAAAATCAGGGAGTAACTGGGATCAACTGATCCAAAATCAAGGAGTAACTTGGATCGACTGATCCAAAACCAGGGAGTAACTGGGATCAACTGATCCAAAATCAGGGAGTAACTGGGATCGACTGCTCCTCGCTATTGGGACACCTGGGGAAAACAAATGCCTTTTACTTCCCTGTCCACATTTTCACGTTAAACCACCGCTCAGAAAGGATTTCAAACATAAAGTTCCTGCTGCACACAACCAGCTTTCCTCAGCTCTGCCAGTCACACAGTAATGGTTTCCTTTTGCAGCACAGCTGGCCAGGACTGGATCCTGCACAACACCAGGGGCGTAGCTTGGGAAGCCACAAACATCTGTATTTGTGCTGGAGGCTGTGGATTTTCTGCTCGTGTCACTTTTGCTCTTAACCTAGAGCTTCTGGAGGCTCCTCTTAATAATTTTTTTTTTTAAGTAATTATTTTTTACTCTTATCTGTGATGCATAAAAAACTTGCAAGGATACTAAAAAAATATAGAAGAGGGAAAACATATTTATATTAAAAAGTTAATAATCTTCTATCCTAAAAAAAACCCCCAAACTTATGAAAACTCATGCAATTTTAACTGCAAAAGAAGATGAAAGAAGAAATGTCAAGCCAGGCTGGTCCAGGTCCAATATCCTGCTTTTTGCACTAACACCTGTTGAACCCAAATGCTTAGAAGAAAGTTCTTCTAAAAATTAAATGCCTCTGACTCCCTGAGCCATGTTTCACTTTCCTGTCCTTGAAATCCCCAAAGAGTTGTCTAGGGAAAAAAGGAGGGAGGGGAAGAGCAACAGCAGACTTTGTGTTATTTTTAAATATAACCAAAAAATCTGCAAGTAGAAAGCTGGGAATATTCAAAGTTTCCCAGACCTTTGTACAGCATTTCAAAACCCAAAGGGAAAAACAAACAAAAAGGAGTGGTAGAAACCAAATTTAAGGTTTCCTCAACAGGTCGCCTTTGAGATGAAGCCGCAGATTTCCTCCACATAATACGGTCTGAAAACACATTATGATGATATTGGTTTCTTTTCAAAACCAGCAGTGCCAGAAATTAAATTAGGGTTGTCCTTCTCCAAGATATTGTTGAAGTCCCCAGTCCAAAGCCTTGCTTTCTTGGAAAAAATTACGACCAAAATGAAAACTCCTATCCCAAATACAAGGAGTTCCACCTCGTGGAAGAAAATTCAGCTCTTGCTCCTAGCCCTGCAGAGACCCTTCCTATCAGCACACATCGAGTGGTACCACACTCCCCTGTGTGGCATCTTTGGCTACTACTTCTTGTAAGTACCCCCAAGCATGTTGTGTAGCAGGACCCCCATGAATAGAAATAAAAAAAGCAATTTGAAGGGTTCACCCTCCAAAGAAGAATCTTCCAAAGAAGATTTAAACATGAAATTAAGAAACTTTAAATATGAAGTTAAGAAATACTGTTCTTGACTTCACATTTAAAGCCTCGGTTGAGGATTTGGTTAGAATTTCAGGCCCATGTAAAGAAAGAAATTCAGTAGTTCACACGGAGCAACACAGTTACACTGAACGCAGCTTCAAAACCTTGCTGAATGGTTTGCATTATTACAATATTTGCATTATTATTGCTTTTGCACCGTTACAAACTCACTGCTTATGTTTGCCCACAAACTGACAAGGCCGCTTGGCCCCACTTCCACACTGGAACAAAATCCAAGCTGTTCAGACCTCACAAGGCTCAGCTCCCATCCCTGTACCACTCACAAAGCCAAAGACACCTTTGGGGTGTCCCAGTGCACCTGCCTGCCCATGAGCTGATTCCCCAGCCCTGCCTCAGATCATTGCTTGGCTGCACCTCCTATGTACCATGACAAGCATTTCTACATCAAATCAACTACTGTATTTTAAAATTATGTGGAGGGGGTTTTAGGGCTTTTTTTTTAGCTTTGGCACTCAAATCAGTGAGTGGACAATTTGCATCATCAGGCTACTGGGCGAGAATTTGATTGAGATAACAGAAAGCAATACCTTGCATTGCCCAAAACCATGATCTTCCACTATAGGAGCAACCAGCCAGCCAGTGAAGAGGCTCTGTGTACAAACCCTACATTTTCCAGTTCTTCCCCACAAAACTTTTTAGTTACCCACATTCCTTTGTTATTTTCTGAGCAAAGCAGCCTGACAGGCTAAAGGCAGCTCAGACTCCCAACAAGGACAAGGACCCAAACTGTGAATAGAAAACCCATCCACTATAAGCACTCCTAGAATTTATTTATCTATTTATATCTGCACTCTTTATGAGATTAGACAAGGAATCATCTTCAAAAGAGAGGTAGTGCAGAATCCTCCCCTCCCAAAAAATAAAGAGAAAGAAAGCACTTTAACTCAGAGCCTGAACATCTCCCTTTTATGTGTGCTCTGCTGCTCCCTGAGATGGCCAGCAATGCCCAGCTGATCACATCTGATCTGTATAAAACACCACCTTTACCTGACTCTGTTTTGTCTGAGGGGAGCTCTCTAAATTAATTCCACAGGCTCAGGGCTTTGACAGTTCTTTTTTTGATCTTCTCTGCTGCTTCTCAGCGCTTTCAGGGATGCCTAAACCCAGTCAGAACAGTCCAAAATGAATGGCAACTCTTCTGATAACACTGTCCCTATTACTATGGGCACTGAGTTCCCCTTGCACGACAACCACAGGTAAATCAGGGCACCACACAGCCAAAATCAGGAGCATTGCAAGGTTGTGGGGTTGGTTTTTTTTTTTGCCACTTCTTTTCTATGCATCCCTGGAAGACTTTGTGAGCCTGTGTGCCACTAAGCCAACTCTCTGCAGCCTTTTGCTGAAGCACAAGTACAGAACTGCAGGGCAAGCTCCAGGAAGGTGCCAGACAGAGCTCTGGCTGCCAAAGCACCACCCAGCACACACGTCCCCGTTTGGGGCAGGAGAGGTGGCAGCATGAAACCTGTGGTGAAGGAGCTGGAGCAGAGCCCTTCCCCGTGCCAGGGTGGCTTTGCTGTTCACAGCACTGATATAAAATGTATGCATTAAAAAACCCCCAACTTTGTGTCCACACGTTTTATCTCTCTACCCCAAAAAACATTTTAAATTTTCAGGAAAGCATCTCACCCGTAGAAATTAGAGTATAGCCATATTTCAGATATTCAGAATAAAAATAGCAGCTTCATCCAGACAATCCTGGCCACATCACAAAATGTTTCTCAGTGAATTAGACCCACCTCCTGTGGGAAGGGCATGAAATAGATTTTTCCTGTTCTCACTTGGTTCAGGATTGGGTTTTGTCTCATTTCAGACCCCCTTGAGGATTCATTAGGTTGCGGGTGGGAAGCACACAGTGCTTAAAAACAAAGCATTTTCCTGCTAAGGCTAATAGGCAGCATTTCCAAACTTGGGCTAGCCAGATCACAGTGGGCGATTACAGAAATTCCATGACATGCTAGAGCAGGAGCTGAAGAAGTTCAGTTTAGCTGAATTTCACACCATGTCAGGGTCCTATTTGCAGCTTAGAAAATGAATTTAATAAAGCTTTTCTGCTGTAACGTGGAGTGTCAGCTAGCAGATTCTCTGACACCTGCTGCTCTTTGAATCTGATACCATATTGCAGCATAATGTGGTCTAAAATTAGACTTCACACAACACACCAGGTTTCAATCTTTCAGAAAATAATTCTGTTCAGCACCTTTCATTCCCTAACAGGGCTTTGGGACACATGTCCTTTCTTTCCTGCCCCCTCCTGGATTAGCACTCGGAATTTTTTTAGCAAAGGTTTGAACCATTCGTAAAAAGAAAAATAAAAACAAACCAAAACTGAAATAGTTTCATATTCACTTGATTGCAAACTATACCATGAAGAAATATACTTGCCAACTTATACAGTTGCTTCCTACCTGCACCCCCACAGACCAGAGACAGCATAAAGCTGGAAGGCTTTCAACTTTGGGTGCAGAGAATTATTGTCTGAGAAGGAAAAATATTCCAAGCTTAAATGACAGACGGGTGTTTGAATATCTATTTCAAGACTGAGAAGCAACTACAGGAAGAAGCCAATGACAGCTCCACAGGATAATGCAATTTTTCTGTATAAATTTCACTCATTACCAAAGAAAAGAATTAACCTGAATTATTTTTCTCTAATCAAGATACATTTTTGTATCTTCTCGTGTAATTGTATTTAAATGCAATTAAGTGATAGTTCATTCCTTTTATAGAGAACTGACTGCAATTAATGCTACCGTTTATTCTAAATAGTAATTAGATTTCTTTAAAGTGTGCCTAGCCTTTAAATGCTAAGCTGGCTCCAAAACTCAGGGCTCGGCTGAATTCACATAGGAAGCTTCTTTCCTGAGACAAAAATCTGTCTTGTCTTTCCCAGCTACCTGCAAAATCTTTAAGACAATGTGGAGCTTATGCACACAGCATGAATAACACTTAACTGCCAAGAAATCTAGCACTGATTGGTGTGCTCCAACACACACATCAGCATTTTCCAAAGAATTTATAAGAGGCACAATTAAAAAAAAATAAAAAAATAAAAAAATTACAGGTGTAGACATTAAAAATGTATGGAATTTACTGTGGCAGAAAAGATACAGCCTTTCACTACCGAAAAATGGCTCTGAGATATCCCATAGGATTAGTAACCTTGTTCTCATCCTGGGAATTACAATCAATCCACTTTTTGTATCAAAATCAAGTTGTTCCCCGAGTTAGAATGCAACATCCTGTGTCAGCTTGCAAATGAGCTGGAGTGAGAAAGTAAACAGATCACAAACACTAAACTTTACAAATATAAATAGCGCGCAGATTGAAGCAAATAACATGTCCGGTGGGAAAATAAAAAATCTACCTTCCCCCATTTTAACTGAACGTCCAGAATATTGTTTTGTATAGGACACCACCCGAGAGAGTAAAACTGGATCTGATTGACTGCCTCAGCCAATTCATAAAAGCTTCCTTCACCAGAAGTGTCTGAGCGAGTGACTCTGGCTCCCCTGCCCAGCAGGAGGACGGAGGGCAGGCACCAGGAGCTCTGCAGCCAGAGCCTGAGGAGCATCACTGCCCCACCCGGGGCAGCTCGGGGAGCTGGGGCCTTCCCACCCCTGTCCCAGCACGGTGCCACTGCCTGGCAAGCAAACCCGAACCAGAGGTTTCAGATCAAAGTGCGCTGCTCAAGTTGTCACCTCCTCACCCCTCTCACTGAGCGTGTTCTCTCCAGATATTGCTGTTTCCGTTCAAAACGTGGGTGTGAAGTTTTGTTCAGCACCAATATAGGACATAATGCCTGCAAACTATTAACCTGCTTCTGAAAATTGCATGGGGCTGAGCAGAAGATGAAGGAGAACATAAAGAATCTGTACATCTCATTTTGTTTAAACTAGTTTCTCATCTTCTTCGGAATGCAATCTACATATTGAAACAAGGGAAGCAGCCGAATGGGTACATTACAATGGCAGCTCCTCCCATCAATCTCCACTTACACCCATCCATATGGAGAAAAAAACTGATCATCTCAACAGAGAAAAGCTTCTCAAGCATTCCTGGAGTATTTTCAGGCTATTCAGCCCATCAAATTTACATCTATGAACACACTTATACCATTTTAGAGATAATATTCGTTAGGCTCATCAAAGCTATTCGGTCTCATTTCTATGTTGGAGGTACAGATGCTTATTTACAGCTCAATTAAACTTAAAAAAAAAAAATCCAACAACTTTAAATTGCTGTGACCTGCTTGTCTCAGAGGTATTCTGCAAGTACTGAAAATGCTGGTGCCAGAGCCTTTCAGAAATACCAATAACCCAGAATCTGTGTGTTTGGTAGCCTGGGCTGTAGCCAAGCCAGAGCCAGTCCTCCTCCCTACTTTGCCTGACCTCTTGTTCCCCCTGATGTATCTCTCTCTAAACCATGGGTATGACTAACCAGGCCTGTTGGTGGCTTGTGAGAGTTCATTAATGAAAGCTTACATTTGCAAAATAATGAACCTTTTCAGTACCCCTGTAAATCTTCAGATTCATATGAATGAGGATATTTTGAAATTTGAAACTCCACACATGAAAGTTTTAAGATAAGATGGTCTAAGAAAGGCATATGAAGCATCTTGCCATTTGGGACACATTTGGGTCTGGAGAAGAGAGCCTGGCTACACTGATTCCTGAGGCTTGGGCAGTAGCTCGTTAGTGTTGGTTTACAGCCATCCAAAGCTGATGAGAGACTTAGTCATAAATTATTTATCTTTTATTTTAATGTTATTTCACGAAAACCAGCTATTACATTCTGCTTGATTATGGTGCTAGTTTGCATTCTAATCTGTTTTAATTATTTCCAACACTGTGATTAAGAGAGAAGGAAATGAAGAGGGTAGATCAGGACAGGCACAATCTTGCCATGCGTACCCTCAACTGATCCCGGGCTGGAATTGTGCTCACGTACCAAGTGTCCCCAGGGCAGCCAGAAAGATCTCACTGTCCTGACCAAATATTTCTGCTCACCTCTCTCTCTCCCACCCTGCAGCTGAGGCTGTGCTGGGTGATCCCCTGGGATAGGCAGTGGTGGGAAGGAGTAGCTGGGTGATGGAGGACACAGCCGACTGCAGCCAACGCAAAGCCGTGCACAGCATCCCTGCAGGAACACACAGGAGAGACGGAGTACGTGGGGGTGGTGAGGAGAGGAAATTGTGAAAGCTATTCAGAGGCACTGCCAGTGCAGAATATTTTTATATCCCTCTCAACTTTGAAACAAGTAATGTATTACTTCACGTATGTTCGGTTTTCCCAGACCCAGGAGGACCAGAAAGCCAGCCCCAAAAGAGCCAAACCTGCCTGGAGCTTAAGGCAGCAGTAGTGAAATCTTGCCCAAAAAATGCACCAGAATGTCTTCAAAGCCAGCCCACAGCAGTGGCCTCCAGGACAGGCTTCATCCACACCAACTCCTGCAGCTGCAGCAAAGAGGGAACCAGAAGGACTCCCCCAGAGGGACTTGTGGGGTTAAACTGGCCACTTCCCTGTGCTTGATAGATCTTGACAAATCATGACATGGCCACAGAGAACTCTTTCCAGCACATAACACAAGAACTCACCTACCTCAAGGTAATCAGATGCAAACTCCAATCCCAGTTTAGCCCTGTGTGACCCATTTCCTGCTTAAATACTCTGGCTGCATTCACAGGCAAACTCCAGTTTAACTCCCATGCAGACAGGTCGGATGAGCACCACATTTCAGATGTTCTGCTACCCAAGTAGTAGATGAGAAGGGCTCCTGGAACTTCCAGGTGATAAAACCACACAGGGTGGAGAAGCTGGGCACAGAAAACAGCTTTCAGCTGCAGACTTTGTGCTGTGCATATCACCTGGTGTACACATCAGTTTTGATGGACATATGGTTCTGTACCTGTTGTCGACCCAGGAGTAACTTAAATGGAATCTTGTTTCAGAAAGTGGATGAAGTTATGGTTATTGAAAGAAGCAGGGATTGTATCACAGGAGTTCTGTACCAGCAGAACAGTGTAAGATAAAGCTGCAATTGGTTTTCTAAAAAAATGCTTTAACTGTTACCATTGCTTCTAACCCAGCATGCAACCAGTTCCCATGGCATAAGGATGCCTCAAGCCAATATTAACTTTCCCCTCTGCTTGGGAATACACCAGGTTGCAGTCAGGCCCGTGGCAGAGTGAGAAAGCACTGGCATTGCAAAGCACCTCCGAGCAGAACTGAGCGTTTCAGACTCTGCACTCCAAGCCAGAACGAGCTACAGTTCACCTTCTTTGTACAAAAATCAAGGGGCTGCTGAAGGACTGCAGTAAAATTGAGCAGAACCTCGGTGGTTTGCAATGATGATCCCCATCACAGGTCTCTGTGGGTTGCCCAGCCTGAGGCATGCTCTGGGAATGCAGCTTGTCCAACACACACCCAGGAGGGCTCTGACCACAGGCCAAGGCTCCCTCCAGGAGAGAGAACTGTGTGTCCAGAGTCAGAACAAGTGGGAAAACCTGAACAAGCCACACACTGCTTTTCCAAGAAAAACTCCTGCCTAACTGTAGCATATGTAGTCTAAGATTTACCTATTCCATCAAATATGAGCAGGAACAATGGGAGTTCAAAGCTGCCATCCACCCAGAGGTGTGATGTATGACAGACAATAGATCTGTGACATACCAGACATTTTCTTACTGGATCCACAGCAAGTTTTCCCTCACCCACTGTTGCTAGGTAGTTAATCAAGATGTAGTCTAAAAAAAAAAGTTAAATGATTCTGTAGTTCACGGTTATTGGCTACAATGTGTTTTCAGTAACCTGGCTATTTGCCTGGTCGGTGAATTTTTTTTTTTTTTTCTGAGATTCAGTCTACCAGGCTGTAATGAAGCCAAGATTCAGAAGAGATGTCCTCCCGTTTTAGCAGAGGAGGAGGAACTCACTTCCCTGCTCCCCCTTGCCGTAACTCCCAATTACCTCGACTTGCAGAAGGTTGATCCAGATGGTGAACACAAGACTGCAGGCAAGCATGCCTCCAACGAATTCTCAGTGTGGAAGGGTGGAATAAGCCATATGTTTTCACAAATTAGGGGTGACTCTCCAACGCCTGAATGATGAAGCAGATCCAAGAGTAAGTTATGCATGATCCTCCCCGATGAGTGAAGAGAAATGTTTTATTCAGTGCCTCATGCTGTGAGCTATATTTATACCGAATGTATCTTTGTACATTTTAAACTATTATCCATTAGGGCATATTGCAATTGCAACGCAGGACTTCGTATGGCACCATTTAGAGCCCAGCAGCCACAGGAGGGATATAGGTGGCCTTGACACCATCCAGCTGTGAAGTTACTTGTCCAGGTGACTCAGGCTAAAGACCTTAAAATCCAGCCAGCAAACTGCCTTGAAGAAAGCCTTTTCCCTCTGTGCACAAGCTACAAAGGCTATGAAATCATCTGACCAGAGGAATACACAACCAGCACCTTGTTTTCTTTGTTATGGTAACCAGCCAATAGCACAACTCTTGAGACTTATTTTTTTAAATCCCCACCTTCTGGATTCCTTGGATTATGTCAGTACCTTTTTTTCTTCTGCTTAAAACCTCTCTGAAAGGGAAAAATTATACATCAAGCTAAAATTAATGTTCTTCTGCTCTCAGAATCTTCGCAGGGAATTTACAAGCCTCCAGTGCCAGGGAAGGCTGCTCAGGCAGAGCAGGAGAAGGCAGGCAGCCCTTTGCTTGCCCCACTGCCCCTGGGAGCAGCACCCAGAGGGAGAACAAGTGCACAGGGGAGAACCCACCCACCTCCCCGGGGGCTGCCCTGCTGCCTCCTGAGATGCAGCAGAGAGGAGATGCAGCCCAGCAGTGCTGTTGCAGCAAGACTGTACCTCAGGTGGAAAGAGAATAATGAAGAAAACAAAAGCAAAGATCATTCTGACTGAAAATCCATAGCTGCTCTTAAACATAATAACTACAATCGCATCTGTTGACCCAAGAAGCAGAGTTAAAGCCCATAGGCAAGATCAGCAGCTAAGATGAATCGTCACAGCACCATTAACTTCACCCTTTCATGCTTGATCTCACCCACTCTGCTCCCCAAATGGCCATGGTGGTTTTTTCTCCTTTTATTGTACAAAAACACCAACCATTTTTAAAAGTACATTTGCTGCACAGCTTACATTTCAGTTATTTTACACCTCACTCTAATTCATTCCCCAGCCTAATCTGTATCTAAACACATGCAGCAATGCAGTCTACCAGCATCCCACTTATGAAATTCATGAAGCTGAGAGACCATAGGAACATTTCTGAAGTCATCTCCTGACCTTTCAATCGGTTGTTACCTTCTGCAACAGGGTTTCTCAAAGCTCAGCTGCTCTGAATTCTTGCCCATCTCATGTAATGAGCAGATGTGGCAAAGTAAGGATTTGTAACATGATGAAAGTTATGATGACAGGTCCTTCTCTGCCAGATTTTTGTGTTTTTACAGCCTAACACTGAATTGCGGCACTTTTTTTTTTTTTTAAATTCAGCTTCTGACAAGAACATATAAAAAGCGTATCAAAGGCAACAATAAATTCACTAAAATAGTCCTCTCTATTCAAACGGACCTGCACTCTACAGGACCATGCAGATCGTGCTCTGTTTGAATTCACTCATAAACACCAACCCCAGCATCTCATGGTGCCCTGCACATCCCTTCCACCACCTAAAAATAACCCCGTGTGTTGCTTGGAGAGGGAAATCAAGATGACGACACGGAGCAATATTTAACTGAGAGAAGAAGGCCAAGCCCGGGCCCAACGCCGAAGACAAAGATGAAAGGAGAACAGGCCTGTGCCTCCCCTGGGCACGAGGCAATCACGGCGCAGCGCTGCTCCCTGGTTATTATTGCAGGCTGGAGTGGTGCCGTTCCCCACGATTATCACAAATGTCTCCGCTGGGAGGAGGGAAGTGGGAGGATTTACCAAGCAGCAAATCCTCGATTTCCCTCCCCCTGTTCCCAGTGGTTCCTGCTGAGCTGAGCTCTGGCAGCAGAGAGGTGCAGCCCCAGACAGCTCCAGCAGGTTTGCACCCCTGTCCCAGCAGAGCCAGGCCAGGGCAGGGTGGCTGTGGTGACCACGTCAGGACCAACCATCCCCTTGCCAGGCTCACCCCGAGCTAGTGAGGAACTTCAAGGGTCCCACAAGGCCTCTGGTGAAAGCTGGTTCACCTTGGTATCCTTTCCAATATTTTTAATTATGACCTTTTAAAACATTGCCTTGTATCCCTTTCGCTTTTAAATCAGGACAATTTGAAAAACATTTATGAAATTAAAATTCCAAGTTTTTTCTTCCTCAAAAAAAAAAAGTCCAAATGCTTCATCTCGGTGTCAACATTTCTAAGTGTTGTTACACACCTAGAACTTCGCTCAAAATATTTTGATGATAATGAGACAGAACTGGTAAGAGTGAAATAAAACAAGGTGATAGCATCTTTCTGGATCTGAAAGAAAGAAAGAAAAAAATTAAAAATCGGAGTTTCCACCTAGCTGCAACACTAACCAGTGCTGCTGACACCAGGCAGATCCCTCTAAAACAGGCTGATCCCTCCAGGGCTGCTCCCTGCATGGAGTGGGCTGACCACTGCGTGTAGCTGCTGGGGGTACACCCGTGCAGCTCCTCCCAGACTGACAAAACCTTGCTCAGCCAGTGAGCCAAACCAAAAGTAACCCAAAATGCAATAAAGCTGGGCAGGATGCTGAGCCCCAGCCAAGGTACTTCACCACGTGGGCCAGGTTTGAGCCCAGGGCTGTCCCCACACCACAGCTGCTGCCCCACGAGGGGTATGACAGACAAATCCTGAGCGCCTGCTCTGCAAAATACTCCAGAAACGTCCTTCTAAATTTATTGTAGACATTTACAGACTAACAATAAGGCCCGCAAAGCTTCAAACACGTCACTGTCCCTAGGACTACTTCCTCTAGAAGTTAAACGTGCTGTCAGTGGGATGGAAGGGGAAATGGCCTGCATTGTCTCAGCAATACCTGGCTCGCTAGGGGAAAAATCTGCCCACTGCTCCAGTATTTTCCTGGCTAACCCCACATATGGCTCGTTATTATCGTGCATTACGATAGCCCCCGAGGAGCCCAGCTCTATCAGGGCCTCAGCCTGCTAAGCACTTGTACAAACACAGGAAAGGAGCCCCTCCTCTGAAGAGCTCGCTGTCTAAACACAGGAGACAGACAAAGGGCCGAGACGCTGCGCGAAGGCTTGCGAAACTCGTCTGACGTTCAGAGGGCTCTTTCCTCCAGTTGGTTTTGCTTTTTGGTGAAAAGAGGGTTTTAGTTTTCAGGAGACAAAGGAAGATGGAGGGAGGGACATAAAAGAGGCTGAGAACAGGGAGGTTAATGAGGAGAAACTGATATGAGTAAATACATACAATTTTTAGGTTTCCAGAAGGAAGGGGAGCATCTTTCCACCACGTGTGCAGCAGATAAAACAAAGAATAATGGACTCATACTGCAGAAAAAACATTAGATATTATAGAAACAAGTTTTATGGCCATAAGGATAGGGAAACTCAGGAATGGGCTGCTGGGAAAGCTGGAGTGACACCAACATTGGATGGCTTCAAAATCACATTGAACCTTTATTAGGCACGACTTAGACATAAGTGACTCTGGCTGGAGCTGGAGGCTGAGCTCCTTGCCCTTGCAACTGCTCTGCCACTCTTCTGGTTCCAGGAGTGTCACCTCGGTCTCAGTTTTGGGTGGGATCACTGCTCTTCCACTATGGTTGGAGGTACAGAATGAGCATCTTTAAGCTCGCTCAGAAATACAGTCAGAAGGGAAACCACCTCTTTCCCCATGTTCCAACTCATTTTTGTAATGATAGCTCATGTCTGGGGAGGTATCTCAGGTCCTCAGTACAGAGGGATCACAGACACAATGAAACATGCCCAAAAGAGGGAAAAAACCCACAGCTTCTTCATGTAAAAACCAAGCAGTTGCCAAAGTCCAAACTGAATTTCCCAGGAAATTTCAAAGATGCCACAGGTGCACACCAGATCATGCAGCCCACAAGCATGGACAGACAGCTCTCCAAAGGGCTGGGCAGGGGGAAGGGGCACGGGATGACAGCGGGGCTGGTGGGAGGGAAGCCTTTGCTGAAGCCCTGGAGCAGAGCTGTGACTCCTTAGGCAGGGCTGGTGTCCTGCACAATCCCCTCCTCTCACAAAGGGACCCTTTCTACCCCTTCAGCGAGGACAAAGGGAGCACGTGAGATAACCAGAGCTAGAAACACTGAGAGTTTATGCTGTGGAGGGGAAAAAAAATTAAATACTGCTGAGCCCCCAAGCGAGGCTTGCCTGGTGAAGCAGCAGTGACATCTCATAGCAGGAGAGAGCCCGTCTGCTGCCTCCTGCTCTCTGCTTCCACTGCACGAGGTCATTTTTCCTTTCCTCCAGGAAAAAAGAAGTGGGATGCCTTCTCCCTGATTCACATTCTAGATGATCCAAAGAAACCCAGCCAACTCCCTCTGCTCTCCCTTGTTGAAGGGGACAGACCGGGTGACTCAGACAGAAATGTGAAGCAGTATCCACTTATCCACCACTCCCCACAATCACAAACAAGAGCAAATGTAAGTAAGGACCTAAAGGGTGTGGAGGATGATGCACTGCTTGCATTTTGGGCTTGCAAAGGATAATGCCATGTTTCTGCTCTGCTATTGACTTTCCCACAGGAGGGTCACGTCCTTCAGATGTGCTTATCCGAAATACCTTTATTTTCCTGCAGTGGTCTATTTTGACAACAGGGTATGTTCTCCCCTCCTTCCAAAACCTGTGGAGAAAAATGCCATTGTCCTGAATGGGGGAAAGGGTCGTGTGAAGCCGCTTCTAGTCTTCAGTGGGAGGCTTCCCACAGTCAAGACCAGCCTCCTGCAGAAAGAGCAGAACTTAAGAGCCCTCTGTGATGCTTTCAGCATCACAGATTGTTCACAGAGCAGCACTTGGAAAGAGTGAAGTACTCCAGAAACCCTTACCTTTATGGTCTGCCTCCAGCAGAGAAGCCAGCTCATTATTGTTCTTTTTTAAATATTATCATATTAAAACATAATAATGTTGTTTCATTGTTTCCATTGCACGAACTTTGGTCTCACTCTGAGAGGTTTCTTGTTGGATTGTCCCACACACCTAGAAAAAGGCAGTCTATGTTTTACTAGATATGGATTAATTTCAGAGTTGCAGAGCTCTAGAGGTTCAGTTGCTTCTGCAGACTGAAGGATGTGGTCACAAAACCCATCCTCTCTCCAACAAACCCAGCCCTCCCCTCTCCATCACCTCCCCCCTCACCAGAGTAATTAGCCTCAGCATTTAAGGAGAAATGCAAAAAACCCAAAACAAATCAAAACAAAACAAATATACCAAATCAACAGACCAAAGCTCGTAACCTGAAATCCTTGTTCTGAACATTTTTCCTTCACTGGTTCATCTGCCTGTAGGGAATTCAGTCAGTTACACTGCTAGCTAAAAAACCCTGAAGCTGTCCTTGGAATGAATGGCTCCATTCATTTAAGTGGGAGTGTGTTCTGGTTTTATTACCTGATCCCACATTTTTACCACAGAATCACAAGGCAAGTAAGTAAAACAACCTGTTCTCAACTGTGGCTGCCTGGTTATGTCCTCCTAATTTCTGTTATTTTTCCAGGATTAATTCAATGCACTAGGAAAGGATAATATCCCCCCGCCTCTCCATAAAAACACAGTTTTCAAATATCTTCTGAATGATTTAGTGCCACTCAGCCCATCGAATTTCTGTCTCACCAATTAAAAAGAAAACCAAGAGAATTAATTTATAAACCAAGAGGAAAAAAAGAAAAAAAGTCCTCCAAAATAACCATTAGCAAAGCTCACTCAACTCAGCATCAGCCTTTCCTTCGTCTTCAGTGGACTTTACATCAGACCCAAACTGCAGTCATTTCTCTCAAATAAGACAGAGCTGTTAAATAGCACAACCCCAGCAGCACTCACACGGGTCAGGGCTGCTTTCCCCAAACCTCTCATCACTCCTCTGCAAGGTTTCCAGGAGTGCAGCTCTGGGAGTGCCCCTTCCCAAACCCGCTCCACAGGGCAGTGAGCACCCCCACCCTTCAGCCCTGCTGCTCAAGCACCCCCCAAATGTGTCTGGGAAGACACAATAAAGAGGATCTCACACCTGCCAGGTTCAGCAGAAAGGAGGGAATGACCTTTATTATTGACATATCTCACATTCTTATACACGTCCCAACTCCACAAGGGATTGGAGAACATGTCACTTCCTTCTCAATCCTACTGGAGAAGAAAGATGCTCATCGAAGTTTTCTTATCACAAAAGGAATGAAAAACAGAAAATACCGTTAAGTAAACATTGGCTATTATTTACATGAACTGTGTGAAAGAATCTGACTCCAAGGTTAAAAACAGAAGGCTTAGCAAAAACCAGGGCAACATCCGAACCCCAAGCTTGGGGCATCCCAGACTTGGGCTCAGCTGCCTGGGGCAGGGCAGGGCTGGGGATGGGCTCCAGCTCAGCACCCCCAGGGCAGCACCCCCGGGTGCCCTGCCAGCCCCTCCAGCACACAGAAACACCCCACTCACAGCTGTGACCCGGTGGGCAAACAGATCCTGATCATTACCCAGCTCTGTAACAGATAAATAACGCCTTTAGGACCAAATCATTATCTCACTGCCTTTTTTTAAACGGAGCTGGGCAATTATTTTTAAACCCTGCTATGAGGAATAATAGTCAACTTCACAGGGCTGGCTGGGAATAGGCTATAACACTTGGGGAAAGTCCAGGCTGAAATGCTCTGTAGTTTAATGACATGTTACATAGGGAGAAAAATGCGTTTGGAAGGAAATACCATTAAAAGAGGTAAGAAATAAAATGCTGTACTGTGAAATGCTTACAAGAGAGGGAAAAAAATATTATCTGACTATTCAATTTTCAAAAGATTTCAGAGCTTGTCTGCCTGGGCTGTGATGAGTAAATTTTTTTTTTTTTCCCTGGTTATGGATGGAGCCAAAGGTGACCTTACAGGACCTTTTTTTTTCTGAGAGACAAACTAAGGAAGGTAAAACAGGTGCCATTGTTAAGAAAGGGATATTAAGCCCTAAGATGATTATGATTCTTCAAGCTGTAGAAATGCAGTCAGAAAAATCTGCAGCAGCTTTAACATCTATTAATAATACAGAAGCATGTTCTGGCATTAAAATAATGAGGCATGCTAATTCCAGATCCCTTTTGATCCCATCTCTCTTTTTTTTTTTTTTATGACATATCTATTCTTTTCATTTTAATGTTTCTGATTATTCAGGAGATAATTATTCATAAATTGTTTGCAGTGAAACCTGTTTAATAACCCATTTTCATTTAGCATCCCCAAGCAACACCAGATTTCTAATTACTTACATCAATGGTCACCCCTCAAAGATCACTGAGACCTCTCAGAAAAAAACCTCATTGCAAATGTCCTTTCTGGGCTTGAAAGTCAAAACCTGCCTCTTCCACATATGTTGTTTCTACAGAACCCATTTAGTGGCCTTAAGCCATAAAATGTTGGCATTTCCCAAGCACTCTGATTAGATACCCATTTCCTGACTCTCCTTAAAGGACAATTTTTCAGCTGAAAAATTAAAATTCTTTTAGAAAATATAACTGTGTAATTGATGCTTTTTTAAAAGGAGAGAACAGATATTTTGGCAGCAAGTAGAAAGGTCACATAAATAGACAACACGGCACTAAGAGCTCTTTCAAACAATTTGGAAAGTCTTAATCAGCAATTCATGTATCAAGAGACCCATGAAACAAAGCAGAGCTGTGATGTATATCCAGTAGCTCCTGTAAAACACAGGCTTGAGATCCCACTGCAGCCAGCACCCTATAAATGAACAGAAGAAAGAAGCTTCAGCCCCAGAAAGCTCATTTCACCTTAAGAAAGATGTAACAGATATCATTTTATCTTATAAGTCCTTCCAAGCAGGCCTGCTGCCTGTGTTTACAGCACAGAGGAAGGCAGATCCACACGTGGGGTGCTTAGGCACTGCCAAAAAGTGGGGAAATTTTAAAAATAAATAAATCTATTATTTCCTTTTCTTAAAAAATTAAAGTAAGCTCACATCAAATGAAGAAGAGTCAGGAAAAAAGAAAAACGCACCAGTAAATCTGGTTTCATTTCTGTGGCAAGGCAGTCTCGGTGATCTGTCTACCAGCCCCTAGCCAAACGTGATTTCAACAACAAAAACCAACAGAACAAAACAAAACAAAACAATACAAGAATGTAAAATCATGACTCCTTTCCAGGGCTGCATTTCCGAAGAGGAAAGTGGAAGATGACAGCCCAACACCTGCAGGGAGGGAGCCACACTCACCCTCACTGGCGTGGCTGCCCCCTCCCCGCTGGCTCACCAGAGCTCAGGCTGGAGCACTGCTCCTCTCCTCGGGCACTTATCAGTGTCCATCCTTATCAGCCTGAGGTGCCCACACGCCGTGGGTGCCAGTGGAAGAGCACGTGTCACTGTGGAGTGTGGCGTGTCTCATTTTGTGACCCAGGCTGGCAGGATGGGTGCAGCACGCTGGCGTGAGGTAAAATCATGACAAGAACCTTCTCTGCTGCAAGCAGCTCACAGCACAGAGATCCTCAGTACAACAGCAGCAGAGGATGGCAGCGCTTGCAGCCACAGTGCTGAGGAGGCTGGAGGGGAGCCCTGCTGCAAGCAGCAAGGTGGGAAGGTCAGTACAGCATCACACAAACAGTTCTTGGCCATTTATCCATGTGGGCAAAAGGGCCGGAGCAGGTCAGAGAGTCAATTCTTTTTTAAATGCAGCCTGAACAGAAGAAGGAGATTGCTGATGGAGTGACAAGGTGGCAGAAAACATTGCTGACTTGATGCAGTCCTGAAGGAAGTTGAAGGGCAGAGATAAAGCACAGGCTACATTGATTGTCCCCTATTCACCACTTATGCACCACCATCCCTTGGGCAGACATGGGCAACCTCATATTCACCAAAAACACACAGGGAATATCCAGCTGTGATGAAAATACCTCCAGTTCCAGGTAGATACTGTGCAGCTTGCTGGTAGCTGCTTCCCTAGAAAGCCAAAGACATCTCCTCTTTGGCTCAGCAAGGGTCTGCTAATTTCCACCTGGAAATAAGGTGTGCTCCCATCCACCTGGGTAAGGGAGAGCCTGATGGAACTGGTTTCCAAGGCCTCTCGGGTTTACTGGAAGAGACCCTGGGATAGGGCATGCAGCATTTATTAGCGGGAATTTCAAAAGTTTAGTGTGGAAGAGAAGAGTGGGCACAACCAGCAGACACAGATCACTGATACCTGCTAACCAAAGCCCCAACTTTTAGCCTGGCTCACCAGCCCAAGAGCTGCCAGACACCAAAGCTGTGCTCAGCAAGGACCAGTCCTAAACCCAGCCCAGCAGCCTCTCACAAGGGGCAGCCCGGCTGACTGTGACTCAGTAGAGCTCCCACTGCCCCAGTGCGGCGTGGCACGAGCAGGTGATGCTTTTGGAGGCAGTGTGAGGATGCTGTGAGGCTCCCAGGGTGACAGACACCCTCCCTGAGTGCCAGGGTGGCACCGTGCAGGGGCTCAGCCAGGCTCCCCAGACACGTGTCGAGTGACAAGCTGTGTGCAGTGTAAGACTGAAGCCTCTAAATGAAGATTAGTCATTGCAACTCTTTGTTAGCAGGTACTGTAAGTAAAAGTGTGTTTCCAGTTTAGTGAAGCAAGTGCGTAATGCTTTTAACTTACCCTCTAAAGTGCTGTCTCCTGTCAAAATCTCTTCCCTGAGCCGTGATAGCTCACATCAGAAGCACTGCAGATGCAGACTCACTGCCTCGTGGCAAAGGGCTGACATTTCTGGTGAGGACCCACAGCCCTCTGCTGCTGCAACAGCAACATCCTGCCAGAAAAATCACTACAGCCTCTCTTTGAGGAAAAAAATTCCTGGAGATAAGAATAAAGAGCAACTAAAAAGCAAATCCTCAGAGGTATACAGCAGCCTGGATAAAGGCAGAAAGAACATGGCAAATCACTTTTAAACCCAGCTGAACCATACAGCCTCGCAAGGAAGGAAGAAGAAAATGAAAGGGGGTGGAGGTGGGGGAGGAAAGAAAAAGGAAAAACAACCCCACCCCACACCTCTACCCCTGACCCAGCAAGCTTCCAGTGATCCCTGTACAGGCTCATCCACAGCTGAAGCACACCAAGCCATGGGGTTTTTAGTGATCACCTTCATCTGCCACAAAGCCCCTTGATATTCAGCTGCACAGAAACACAGCATCAAACCTGAGCACTCTGTGATATTGAACAAATACTGAAAACCAGCATAAATAGCTTTTTCATTCAGTACCACCAGGCTAAAGTTGCCTGCAAGCTTGCAAGTCATTTTTAACTAGGTAATTGAGGCTGTTAGAGCAGATGCTACCTTCTAAGAAGCTCTTTGACCGTCTGCTGGCTGGACAAGCCAAAATACAATGTGACCAGCTAACACCTCTTTCCTTCAGCTCTGCTCTCACAGCTCAGGTGACAACGGGAAAAATACCTGCCTTAGTCACAGCGTGTGGACTCGGGCACAGCTGGTAACAGCTTGGCGAGGTGTAACAGCTGCACACCCGGCTGCCCTTGATGTTCTCGCAGCCTGTTCCAGCTCTGAGGCTGATGGTAACAGCCTAACACAAGTTTTTAGCCAGCTTCTTGAGGGGGTTTTACAGCAAACCTGCCAAAATATCTCTAATAAAGCTCATGAATATGTGTCTGAGGTACAGGCCCACCCCTTGGTTGCGCTGAAATAACACATCAGGAGCTGGTCTCTGCTATTCACCTCCACAGAAAATTAATGAAGGTCTCTCGATCCATCACAGCTCATTAGCAACCCAGGGACACTGACAGCTCTATTATTTTATTTTTACCAAAATTGGCAGGGACAGCATCTCTTTGTTCCAGTTTTTGATGTGTCTGTATCTTTCCTCCCCTTCCCATATGCCAGTTGTTCTTCCAGGATGGATTTTGATTGGGCCCGGGTGGCACAGGGAGCCAGCGTGCTCTGGGTCCAGGCACACCAACACTGCTGAGAACAGTCTGGGTTTTTTGGCACTGAAATAAAAGTACTATACTTTACAAATTGATTCTTTTTGGGGCTCAAGCATCAGCCCTGAAGAAGGGCTTGTGTGCCTACAGCTGTGACCATGGGCTTGGCTGTAGGAGCCAGTCTAAGAGGAGACATCAGCTTTAGTGCAAAATGTGTCTTTCTGAAATAATATTCACTTGACCTCTGTTAGCCACCAGCACAGGGTGCTCAAAAAGGAGCCTTTCGGGGTCAAATTCTCGTGTGTCTGGTAACAATCATTATCAAGTGCACCACTATTCATCTCATTGGTTTCTGGCTCTAGTCCATCACTGCCTGAAGAACTATTTTGGGAGGTAGCATTTCTGTGGCTAACACCTTTCAGGTGGTGTTGTAGGTCCACTCCAGAACTGGGTGCTACTCAGTGTGAGCAAAGACATCAGATTTGGTTCAGATGCTGGTATTTGTGATACATAGCACAATTCCAGGAGATATTAGAAGAGATTCTCTGAAAAGTAACATGAGAAATAGATCTTCCATTTTCTTCCTCTTCCAATTTTCAATCCACTGCAAAGTACTGATGTGTTGGGAATCACTTGTGGAAACAGGATAATCAGGTAGTTTGTCCTTTGTCTGACAAAGAAATAAGGGTTTGAAAAGTACAACGAGCTTATGGAAATACAGAGAGTTTTTGAATTAAAAAACAGTAATAATTATGTGCTTTTAACAAGAGGACATGCTCTTCTGCTGCCTTTTTTCCTGTGTTCTTCACCTCCAGGACACTCCCAAAACCACTGCACACCCAGATGCACAAGGGACAACTGATCTGCACATACCTCAGCCCCTCTGTGTCTGAAAACTTGCAACACTCACCTCTTTTCCTACCATCCTTCCCACACGTGGAGCTCCACTGAGCTTTCACACCTGAGCCTAGAGGAGCTGGAACCTGAAAACCCAAGATAAATTTCTCTGAGCATCACTGCTGACTACAGACATCCTTAGCAATTTTTTTACTTGTATTGCCATAGAATATCTATTAATGGTGTTGCCTAGGTGCTTAACTCAGTAAGGAAGGGGTTGTTAGAGGTGTCAGTGAGCTGGGGACAGGTACACAGCAGGAAGCAGGGTGGCATTTGCTGGCTGGGATGCAGAACAACGTGGACTCGTAGGAACATCCCGATCAGCCTTCCAGGCTCGGGCACTGCCTCCCCCTGAGCCACGGCTGGAAAATTCTCCCTGCACATTAGCATATCAAAGCACCCACCGACAATAAAATTAACGAAACACAAGAATGAAGGAGATGCGCTGAAACTGAGTCGAAAAGCCAGAAAATAAGCACACCTGCCAGCATTTCCACTCGGGTGCACTTCCAGCTGAACATAAGCTGCCCTGCAGAAGGCAAAATTGGGCCTGATTCTGCCTGATGGAGGTTTTGTGCTTACAGGTGACAGGGCAAGTCTGTAAGTGAACATCCACCTGCACAAAGATTTGTTGTTGTTGCAGTTTTTAAGACTGCCTTCCACTCCCAGCCTGGGTGGGTGTTTGTCATCCCTCTGCACATCTTGGGAGGCAGGCTGGGAGAAGTTTACATATATTAGCCAACTTAATTCTGTAAGTGTGCACAAGTTCTTGGCTAAATAATAATCTAATTACTACTTACAGTGGGATTACCCAAACAGTGATGGGTATCAAAATTCTAGGAATGTCAAAATGTTGTTTATAAAGTTCTTTCCGATTTCTTGTATCTTGATTTACTAAAACCTCACTGCTTTCTATCGAAGCCCAATTTTATGTGATAAACTTCATCTCTGCGATATCAAAGCAAGAACTAGTGCTCTGTTAGAGCATCCTCTATCATCTTACGTCTTTCTAACTCCATAGGCAAATAAATATGCTATTAATGAAGGCATCTTTAAGTTTGAAATAGAATTGTACCCTGTACATTTGTTTTCTCTTCATTTAATCCAAATGAAATCCCTGAAAGGCCTATTCACCCCTCACAAAGGTATACAAAAGGATGAAAAAAAAATCTGCTGTATCCAAATAATTATATAAAACCTTAGTCTAAGAAGAAAAGGCTGGAGTCACAAAACCCATTCAGCTTTCAGATGTAATCTTTTTAATATGAGGCTAGATTAAACAATGTGAAGTGAAAGGGGTTAAGTATAAATCCATACAGATGCCCAAAATATTTACAGTGTGCATTAAATAAATCATTTCATGTGAGAGGACAGTTATTGTTACTGGAAAGGTTTCCTAATTCAGTTTCAGATAAAAATAAAGAGGGCTGCATCAGGAAGCTTTGTACACTTTTTCCCTCCTGACAGCTTTCAAGTGGCAGCATATTATTTGGTGGCTGCTACATACAGAGTGCCTTAATTAAAGGTTGTCTAAAAATACAGAACACTTTCCCAGCCACATCTGCCATTAACTCCTGTGACATGCTGGTGGCACCAGAACGTTCTCCTCTCCCAGGGCTCTGCCCCCACCAATCCTCACCCGCTCCAGGGCAGGTGGGCACGGCCAGCTGGCTCCTCTTCCTCCTGACCCAGGCTCTGCTCCGAGCAGAGAGAGGCCACTCCCTGCTCCACCTGAGCCCACCTGGACCTACCTGAGCTTTGGACCACGTCCTGAGCAGGAGCAGCTTGTCACTGCCGGGGTTTGTCACTGGCTCTGCTCCAGGCCAGTGCTCCAGCCACGTCCAGAGGCTGTGGCTGGGTCCGAAGCCCAGCTCGGTGTGGCCAGGGGTTCCCTGCTGGACTGTACAGTGCCCACAGCACGGGGTGGTGGCCCAGAGCTGCTCCCAGCCAGCCCTGCCACCAACGCAGCCCTCAGCCACACACCAGGAGGAGAGAGGTGGCCACATCCCAACCCGGCGTCCAGAGACTTTCCACCTTGTGCCGAGGATAAAATCTGTGCAAAGAGCCCAAAGCAGAGGAAATCCAGGAGTTCTGAGAGGGGGCTGGTGATTATACAGCCCGGTTATTTATCCCAAGGGGACACAATGAGAAATAAAGTCACCAAGGTTAGGCCATAAGAGGAAAATCAAACCACTGCCTTTTTATGCAAAGGATTCATTCCACAGACACCACTTTGAAAATACGGTTTTTTTTCAGTAGTGCCGTGTGTGTGCAGGGCAGAGGGTTGGATTTTCAGGTGTCTAACAACCAACCGAGCAAAGCCTGCAGTGTTTTCCCTAAAGAAAACACTGACTTGTTTTTCCTCTGCTGGACTGCTTCTCCTTATGAAATCTGGAGGACTGCAATATCCTTCAGCCCTTCATCTCACAGTCAAATTTGATTCAAATCAGTGTTTCTCCACCAAGTTATATCACAGAGGAGAAGCCTCAGCGCTGACCAGGAAAGTGGGAGCATAAACTTCATTTCCTCAAGAAGTTTGGCTAAAGCAGGACTAGTTTAACTCGTTTAACATCAGGTACATTTAAACAAGAGGGAAATACACACTGCCCACGGAATTCCCCTCTCGTTCTGACTATTTAGTGAAGCACTGTGGACTGCTGCACATAAGCCATATTGGCAATTATCTGCAGTAAATACAGCTCCTGGTTTAAGAAAAGGACCAACTCCCCAGTGAAATTAGGGAGTACTCTTCCAAAATGCTATGTCTGTCCCCCACTGCAATGCTGAGAAAATGAACTAAAGATTTTTATAACTCTGAAGACATTTTATTCCCTCCAGGCTCAACTGTGTCTGAGGCCCAAGCACAGTGACTTTTTAGACAAGAACTGTGCTGCTCTCTAGCAAATGCTATACCCCTAAGACACATCCACTAGAAGAGAGATTAATTCATTAAACATCATGCAGGCAGTTTGTTGTTATTTAGAGTCTTCTGTTTTGTTGGTTTGTTTTGTTGTTTTTTTTTCTTAAAACCTAGAATGCTTAAGCCACTTGTATTGATTTTTCCAAAGGTTAAAATACCTCTAGTGGATGTGCCCTAATGGAGCATTTGAGCTCAAAGAACAAGCTGTGTGACTCACCAGCTGTTAAGCAACCTTTAATGCACCTGATTCTGAGAACTCTAAAGAATATAGCACTACAAAGTAGCCCAGGCTCCCTGGGAAGAGCCTGATAATAAAAAACTACATTCTCACATTATTCCACTAGACAGATGGGCTGATTGGTGGGATATCGGGCATCTTTGGGGAAAAGGTGTTCACATCAAACTGGATGATTCCTTTATCATTCTGAAGGGGTTTCAAGGTAATTTATTCTAGTGTGAAAACTCACTGGAAAATTATTGTAAAGCTTACTTATGTTACAGACCTTCAGAGGCAGCACTTGGCTCCTCTCTGTCTTTGCACAGCACCTGGAACAAGACTGACCCAGCCCCCATCAGCGTTTTTCAAGTAGGTGTGCTAAAACTGACCTCTCCTGCCCTTACCATTCATTTTATCCACTCCCCATCTCCTCCCGGGAAACAATGCTCCAAGCAGGAAAACAGAAATCAGCTGTGATTTTTATTGACAGTAATTCAGAGCTCCAACAGCTGAACAATTCCGAGCAGCCTGGCTGGCATGGAGTTAGCAATCCTCTGTGGAATCACAACAGACAAGGTGGAATTCATGCGAAGGACATGTAAAAGTGGAATGGTTTGCCATGTCATATGCTTAAAGACAGCCATGGCAGAGGGAGAATTTTCAGTGGAAAGGAGGAGACTGGGATCGAAGCCACAAGGTGGGAAAGTCCAGGCTGGTGAGTTCCAGTTTGCTGGGCCCGTGCTGCAAACGCCTCCTGAAGATGCTCGGGGTAAAAACTGCCCCAGTGAGTCATTGTTTGCCCCCCCCTGTTTGGAAAGGGACACTTGGTGAAGGAAGTTTCCCTCATGTCCTTCAGCCCTCCCAAAGAAATTCTCCTGTTATGGTTTAGAGGGGCTGACACCCTGCTCCTTGTCCTCCTCAGCCTGGCAGAACAGCAAAAGCAGGGGCATGTTCTATCTGAGTTCATTATTTTAAAAAGCAGAGAAGGGAGGGAGAAATGCCTATACCTCTGCATCTCCTTGCTCTGTTATTAATGCTTTTCAGCTGTTTTAAATTAAGATAAATGTCTGAAATACAATGGCATTATGTTTGAACTCCATTCAGTTCAATATAAGTAGATTTTAAACAGGAAACTGATGGTCCTTTTGAATGTGAAACTCTGTATTAGAACCAAATGTAGCTCTTTAATCTCATTTGGTACATATACTAAAATCATTATTACTTTATGAAACCTTTTTAAAGATTTATATATTCCATTGACTTGGACTTATATGGCAACAGCTTTTTCTTTTAGGTTTAAAATTAAAACAGGAAAAAAAATCTTCAACATTCTCAGAACTGTTTTATTTCTTTCTTGGCACAGAAAGCTGTTAAATGAAGTCATTCTCTCCATTGTGCAGCAAAGCTACAGCTACTTGTATGTCAGTCAAAATATACTTTACCCAGAAAGCTCATAGCTGCTTTGTTACAGTAAAACTGAGGTTAGTCTCATTGTTCCAGTCACACAGTAACCAGATATAACCTCTGAAAGGCAAAAATAAAGTGCATGCAATTGCTATTAACAAGGTTCTCTTACTCATGCTGGAAGCCTGGCAATCACAGTGGCACTGAGTGTGGAGCAACGTGGCTGTCACAGCCTGAGCAGAGGGTCCAAACCCAGCCAGCAGAAGGTACTTCATTGTATCTGAGAGAGGGAAGACTGTGCAAGAATTTTAATACATTCAGTGCCCAAAGTAGGTATTTGTAAAGGCTACAATTATTACATGAGAAACACGAATAAAGGCATTATCCATCCGACTACTCAGAACCATGCCCTGGTTTTCTAAGAAAACCATAATGTCATAAATAAGCTAAATAAATGCTCCTAGAGGTATAGAGTGAATCAAACAAAGAACACGTCATAATAAAACCCGGTGGAGAGGGAAAGCTCACAGGCATGTTGTTTGAGTACTCGTTTCTGAGTCAGTTCACTGATTGTCTGTGTTCCTGGTGCTGGAGACTGCACAGACCTCGAGCAAGATCAGGTCCCCATCATGCTGGGCAGCCCAAAAACAAAGAGCAGCCCTGCCCCAGAGGATGGATGGCAGAAAGCACAGCCGTGGGACCGAGCAGCAGCACTGCCAGAGCAGGAAGGCAGATATGGAGGTGTTAAATGACCCTCCTAAAACTGCACATGATGCCTGTAGCAGATCCGGGACCTGAAATCAGCTCTGCCACAGCCCAGCTAGTGCCTGGCCCAGAAACCACGCCGTTACTGGCTTTTCACTTTTACTTTTCTCGTGTGATTACGTGCAGCTTAAATTGCACCAGGGCCACACGGACTCCCAGGTCAGGCAGCTTATCTGGGAAGAAGAGGAAAAATGGCAAAAGCTGAACCATATGGAGAGTTCCTACTCCAGCAACCAGGTCTGGCACAGAGAAAGTATAACGGGGTCAGGCTCTCTCCTGGCACCATTCACAGTTAATTGAGGGATTTTGAAAGAAAGGTGGTTTCTAGAGAGCCAGTGCGGGCAGCAAGGGTGGAAAGCTCCCAGTGGGGAAACCCGAGCAAGGAGGTTTGCACAGAGGCTCCAGCGGGAGGAGGGACAGGCATTCTCCAGAGAGGGAAAGGGAAAGTTACATTTGTCACAAAGAAAATGAGAAAAAACAACGGAATCAATTCAAATCTCCTATTTGGACGATTTCCTTTTACTTCAAAGAGGGCAGAAAATGAGGTTTAAACATCAGTTTAAAAGCTTATCTATAGATTAATAGGCAAGCCTACTTTGTTCTTACAGACTCCATTTTCATCCAGCAGGGCTGAAAACTTCACAGGTGCCATGTGGACTCTCAGGAAGAGGCAGAACAGCTCCACTGGAACAAGGTACTCCTCAGCAGGCAGGTGGAAGGAGCTCTCTTCCATACACCTCAGTTATTGTCACCAATGATCACTCTTTTTCTGGGGAAAAAAAGACAATTTGGAAGCCAATACCACCCTGAACTGAGAAAACGTGTGGCTGAGATCTGCTCTGACAATGGCTGAAGTTGTTTCTTGTGACATGAAGATGAGCAAAGCAAGAGGAAGGAGTCACCAGGAGTCCTCCCCAGCTCTCAGCCAGCCAAGGGAAAAGACTGGCACCTCCAAGCAGGTGGGTCCTTGGCCACAATTTCACCTTTTCCTCCACAGCTTTGAACAAGAGCAGGCTTGTGACAAAAACACACCTGGGTAAGCTTTTCTAGGAGAAACTGTAGGGAGAAATCGCTCTTGCAGCCACTGCGGCTTTTTGGGGGGGAATGCCCCAAACCTTGTGCTAAACATCTTTTAACACAATCACACACAGAACTATTTGACCAAAGCTGCACAACAGAAGATGGTGAAGCCTCTTCAGCCACTCCTACCAGTAATGAGCATGAACACCATGGGAAGTACCTCGGGTGCAGGTTCAGAACAGCCCCTTTCTCTGAGGACTCCACCAAGCCCTCGTGCAGCAGTGGGTGATCACAGCAGCTCATGCTCCCCTCGGATCCTGATGGGGCACTGAGGGGAGGAACCACAGACAAACCACCAGGGCCCCACTCAGGAGGGTTAAAACGCTGTACCAATGTTTACAGCTTCTCTGTTTGGTCCAAATTGTCTTTCATGCACAGAGGAGACATAACCCTCCTGACACAAATAATAAAATTGGGGAAAACCACCAAAAATTAATGCTCTGGTTCTTTAGCGGTGATATTTCCTTATTCCACAAAACATGGATTGCCCTTTTCCGATGATCAGATTTAAGTGGACCCATTTATTACGCGGAAATTAGCCTCTCTCACCCTTTGCCACTTCACAACTGAACCCACTTAAAGACAGCTCTTGATTAAACACCACTTATCCATCATCTTTACTTTTAATGACTTTCCATCTTTGAGAGAATAAAGAATCAGTGATCCCACATGGGATATCCACTCCCCCAGCTCTGAGCCCCTTTTGGAGCCAGAGCTTCCTTGGAGGAGGCACAGAGGGAAGACAGAGCTGGGTGGCAGAAGCCTTTAACACCCATTTGGAAACCAGCAGGGATTTCTGCAGCTGGCTCCAGGGAGTGCAACCAGCTTTGACACAAGCTCAGATGTTAACCTGTCATTTCAGGGCAGCTCCTTCTTCTCCAGCTTGTTGCACGGGAAACATCTGCAGGTGTCTTTTCAGAATTAAAACTTGCATACAGTTATCTGAAAAAAAGCACCACTATTAAGATGCAATTCGAGGCTCTGCACACACAGCCACAACCAGTCCTCATCCCACACACACATTTATGGCACCTGCCAGGCTGCCCCTCCATGTGCTGAGCTCAGCCTGGGGTCACCTAGGCCCCTGCTGAGTTCTAGGAAAATTGAACCTCAGGGAGCTGCACTGGTGGCCTAAAGAGGAGCTAAATCTGCTTTTATGGTATTACACAACGCTGTGACCACTGGATGGGGAGCACTGGGCCAATGCAAATTCACCTTCCCTTTGCTAACTTCTAAAATTTTTAATGGGGTGACTCCGTTCTGGAAGGCTTTACACCAGATCAGCTGCTAACCTTGCCTGGCTCACTGTCAGCTGTCCTCCCACAGCAGGCATAAAACCAACCTGAAAGCATAAAGCTGCATAAACTTTGCATCATTCATCCAGGCTAATTTGACAGAAGTGTGATTGCACTGCGTCTTGATTCGCCTCACATTTATCTCACCAGGTGATAACCTGTATCATGAACAGCCCCTCATTAATGATCACAACAGCTGGGAAAATGCACCTTTGCCATGCCCCAGCACTGCACCACATCCCTTCTCTAAAAATTCTAAGGAATTTCCTGGAGTCTAATCAAATTTTATGCTAAAAAAAAAAAAAAAGAAAGAAAGAAAATTAAATATTAAATTTACAGCATGGAAAATGCCTGGTTTTGTGTCATCTAAAACACCAACTGATCTGATAGGGAATTTACCATTTATTTCCAATAACCAAGCAGTTCTTACAGGGAGTGCTAGTGGTCCTCAGTGCACTCACTACAATGATGTGAGTTCTCCAAGGAAGGCTTTTTACCCAAAACTTGGCTTTTCCCTCTGTTGCTTTTCCAGCCTTTCTTCACTTTCCCCCCTTTTCCTCTGTCTGTTACATTTGTGCTTCTAAACAAGCCTTCCCTCCTCCCATTTGCACACAGAAGACTGTCTCCAGACTGGTTTGTACCCCTAGGTTTTCCCTCAAAATTAAACTATTTGAATTTAGGAGGTTTAGCAGCACCTGTTTAGATAGGCACCAGCAAATGATTCAGGCGATTGCAAATGCTCATTTCTCTGAAATAAAACACACCTCACTGTGTGGCTGGAAGGTCTGGATTCAAAAGTTTTGTTCCACCCAGTTCTCCTCCCTGAATTTCACTTCTCACTTTGTGCCTGCAAGTGCTCGGCACACTCAGGTAGCTGCTTGTCAAGTCTGTAAATGGGAAAGTTTTGCTATATTTTTGTGAGTCGGGAAGGGAAAAAAAAGAGAGGCCGTGGCATCTTCAAGATTTTAATTGGAAAAGCAGAAGAGATACTCCAGAAAGACAATTCATACAGAAGAATGGGCTGGAAACACTGGTTTCCAGAGGTGAGTCCAGTACCAACACTATGGTTTTCCATGTTGATGTAAGAGCAGAGAAAGAGCAAGACAACATGAAAAAAACATGACTGATCACTTCCAAGTCCAGGTGTACACCTAAAGATAGTAGAGAGGAAATGAATAAATAACCAAGCTTTTATTAAGTGCATCAGTGCACTTATTAACCTGACAGTGTCTGAGGCAAAGAGGAGCCATTCTGAGACAGGCTGGATTCTGCTCCAGAACCAAAGAATCCAGCAACACACTGAAATGAAAATCTGCATCCCCCAGCAAGCCCAAAGCCGGACTCTAACTGCCTGAAAGACTGGAGCAAGAGGAGGGGAGAGAAGAGATAAATAAGAAAAATGTAAATAATGGTGTATCACATTGAAGAGAGAAATAAGAAAAATGTAAATAGTGGTGTATCACATTGAAGAGAGACAGAAGAGAAACCGGAGGAGTTTCTTCAAAGGGCACAAATCCCCTTTCTCTTCCAGCTCATGATGTTATACCCAGATAACCTGAATAGCCCTCAGAGCAGGAAAAGCATGTTTCTGACAGAGACAACACATTCCCTGAGCTCTCAGCCACACACAACACACCTGCTCCGTGTAGCCTGATGTGTGTGCGAGCACACAGGCAACAAACCATTTCCTTGCTGTCCAGGCAGCAAATGTACACGGCAGGAAAACCTTGGACCCACTGAGACCAGAAAGAAAGCACGTGTTGGCTCAGGTAGCTCGGGGTGAGTTTTGATACTCGGAGAGTTTCGATGCAGCAGGGCAAATCCTCACTGCCTCTCTGCACGATCCACCTGCTGCAGCTCATCTGTACCCAGCCCTGAGCTGAGAGGTGCAAGGCAAGAGAGACTGGAACAGCAGTCTAAAACAACTAAAACACCATGCAGGGGCTCTCTGCTTAACAGGTGTTACCTATGAGAACACACACCCACACACAAAAATAAAAATTGCAATTATTATCTGATAGAAATGGTAATCCAACATGGCAGTAGGTCTAAGATCAACATATAGAGTCCTGATAAATATTACTGGTAAATATTACTGAAAATTACACCAGTCAAGTTACACAACTTTCCAACAGCTCAGCATGCAAGACGTGCTTACCCTGCACAAAGTGTTGTGCATTTTCCCAGCTGCACAGAAGAGCATCCCTGGCACAGAGCAGCTCTTGGTATTCAGCACGGGCTGTTGACACCAGGAAAGCAATCCTGGAGTGATGGGTATGTCTCCTAATACAATGCCATGTAGCTATTCAGCTCCTGGAATTCAGTTTTATGTGATTCAATCAGCTCTAACAAGAAGAAATAGTAACATATTAAGCAAAGTTCTGAGAACACAACAAATCAAAATGCTGTTCCACTGCAGCCTCTGTCGGCCCAGCTGTGGTACATTTCTTACTGGATCTGCTTCTCAGCACCAGTACAGAGAAATTATTGCTGAATGCTAGGGATAAAGCATGGTTCTAATTCCACAGAAGAACAAGATGCTTCACATTATGCTCTCCAATCCAGAATTTTAAGCGTGTTCTAATGGCAGTTAACTTATCTTCACAGCACCCTAATACAGCAAGCCAAGACTGCCCAAGAGCTAAATCAAACTCCCCAAGGATCATTTTTAGCCTCACTTGCCCCATCAGCTCATTAAAATGGTTTGAGCTGCTCCAGGAATGGCTGAACTGTCCATCAGAAGTGGACATTGGAGTGTCCTTCAACCATGCTGAAGGAACACCACCCATCTTATTATTTCTGACTGCTTCACTCTATGGAAACAAAAGAAGCTCTTTTTCTGCAAGAGCTGTTGCATGCTTCATTAAAAATCCTCTTTAAGCTGTGGCACTAAGCTGGTCAGATTCAGCTCTCATTTACAGCAGCACCAGGATAGGGATATCTCCTATTGCTCTCATGAATTTACTCTGCTTCCAGTGACTCCCCCTCTGAGGAATCTGACCAAACTTGTCTGATTTTCTCTCAAATACACCGACTCCAGACATTTGCAATTACAGCAATGTCACCAGTGCTAACTGTGATTTACACTTGCCTAACATAATCAAAATTAGAAGCAGTGCACTTATAAGGAGAGAAGAGAGATTTAACACTAAAATACAAGGGGTCAACCCTTCTCTTGCAAATCATGGGTCTCACAAATCTCCATTTATCCATGAAAACATAATCACCGTGCATTTGCAGGTGTTAACTAGAAGATTCACCAGTTTTTCTGATTTGCCATTATTTTACTGCCACTACATCAATTACTATCCTAGCCTCAGATGTCAAGTCTTTCTGAGCCTACTGCCTGGCTTTCTGCAAGAGAGAATGAATTTTTATTTACTGCTTATGCAATTTTAGCAGCTACTCTGCCATTTCACTCTCTAATGGAACTACCTTCCAAAACCAACACAGGGCTCTCATGATTATTGGGCTTTGATGTTTACAGGAAATTAGAGTAGAATTTATAGAATTACAGAATTATACAGAAAACAGCAAACTGATATTAGCTACATATCCCCGCACAGCAATACAGCAATCATCTCTCAGACAATTCCCTCCATTTCTGGAGCGCTTAAGATTCTGAACCATACGAAAACATCCAGTTCTCGAGAGGAGAGGTGATGGAGAGGCAGAGGAGATCACAGAGGGTGTCTTTTCCCTGGGTGAATTCCACAGCTGCAGGAATCCCAGCCCGTGTAGGGAGAGAGCGGCTCAGCTGCGACCAGCAAGACACAGGTTCCCTGCAAACCCACTGGGACACGAACCAGCCCCTCTGGTGGGAGCAGAGAGAAAGTCTGGGGGGTTGGGAGCGGGTATAACTTTAGCACACATCCCAGGAAAATCAACAGAACCGAGCCCTGATAACTGGAACCATAAGTTTAACAAATCTTTTCCATGTGAAAAGCAGTGAGTTGTTCTTTGATCCCTCCGAGTTAAAGGATGCTCACAGATGCTGCTGTTGCTGTAGCAGGGGAGGACTAAATCGATGTGACTCCCTCAGTCTGAAGAGATAGTTGTGCTACTTACTGTAATTAGCAGCTGCCTTGTGGAGGAATTGATAACAGCCAGCCAACACAAACCACCAGCAGCTGAGAACTGGCCCTGGCACTTTGGGCTGCAACTGGAACCTCTGACTTCTGGGAGTAAAAGAGAACAAAGAGCATTTTGGTGGTGTCCTATTTTTTTCCTCTCTGCATAGAAAAGTCATACCGAGCATCTTAAAACCAAGTTTTACCAGCTTAGTCTTTAATGTATGCTAGTGTTAACTGATACTTTAAAAGAGGGAAAACTTTCTAAAGGGCAATAATGCGTGAAGAGAGATGCGTGCAAAGAAAGACGAGCTTATACTAAATACTAAAAATAAATGTAGCTTTAAAAGATCCTTTAAAAACAGCTGTTGACGTTATAGATTCAATTAAAATGTAATTAGTTATACATTCTCCTTTGAAATGAACAAGCATATTACAGCCTTCATCTACAATGAATTGCCTTTTATGTTCATACCTTGCTTTTGCCTGTAAAAAAGGCAGGTTTTTACAGGAAGCATAAAGATAGGGTAGTTCTACCTAAAATTTTTGCAGTCAAAGAAAACATTAAATGATTTTTTTTCTTAACCTATGGGTACAAAGCCATATTCATTGTGCTTGCAGTGTTCATAAGATACTTCGCAAGTGCTCTTAAGTGCACAAAATAGGAGAAAAGATAGAGATAAATGGATGAGGGCTGGTGCTTGCCATAAATTAGGATTCTGAATTAGGTCGCTAAAGAGTAAATCAATCTGACTCCTTAATGTCATTTACCTGAAAGAGAAATGCACCATAAACTGCCCACCCTGCACAGATTTGTACAGGCAACATGCGACCAACAGCTTTCCCTGGGGCTAATGCTTTATGGAAGCACCATTGACCTGGTTTTCTATGGAAACTACACGGATGTTTTCAATTCCAGTGTGGAGCTGCAGCCTCGGTCATAGCCATCAAACTCCACATTAGACATTCATGCAGCATTAGGCGTCCCGTAGCTGCCAAGGGCCACACAATGAGACATTGTCTGACCCAAAAGTCATGTAATTAGGCTGATGGGAACAACACCAGCGGATGGTGCATTGAGCATATCCTAATTTTGGATAGGCCATTCTTTGGCTGCCTGACTACCAGTTAGCTGGGGAAGAAGTGAAGCCTGCTATTATCAACAGACAACTTTGCTGCTAAGCCAGAGCAATGATGAAAGGGCTGTTTGGCTTGAAAATCACCACTGGGGAGAGGGAGGGCAGCCACGGCGCTGAGATGCTCTCAGAAACAAACAGGAGACCCCACTTTTAAGCACGACTTATTTTTGCAGGGTGGGTGACCCTACCTTCTGGAAGCCATCTCCCCAGCCAGAGTTCCAGCATGTGGCTGCACCAGCTGAGTGAGGGGCCAGCACTCATTATAACATCTAATTCCAAGGTTTCAGAGGCAGCAGCCAGCAGGATGAACACAGAGCTTGAGGCAGAGGGGAGAAGAGTGAAATTCCTCTCATTAGCAGCACTGCACATTTGTGCAGAGACTCTCTCCTTAAAAGTCTGACCTCTTGCACAGCCGAGGAAGAGCTTTCCAAGAACCATGTGACTCCAAAGATTGAGGACATTTTCTGCCAGAGTGGGGTTTTAATTTAAATTACTCATAGAAAATTACATTTTTGTGGCCTGAAAACATCTTCAGCTGTGTCAAACATGAAGCAGTTTCATAACTGCACGTGATAGACCCTTTTTTTAAAAAGAAGTGACATAAGTAGAAACAAATACAAATATTTGTGAAACTTTAAACCTCCCTGTCTGCACTTGTGCAACAGTTACAAATAACTCCAAAAAATATCTTGTGACTTCTATTTCCAACAAAAAGTGTATCAGGTCATTTAGGAATGTGACTGGTCTCTGGAAACTGATACAGCCAGCAACTGCATTCACCTCTTTTGTCAGCTGTGTACTCAAAATTATGAGAAGTTAGGTACATGTTTCATACTATTTAATTAGAGCAAGGCTCAGACAAATTCAACTGTTTCCAGCTATTTTTATTTTTTAATTTTTCCATTTTTAAACATGTACTCTAGGACGTGCACCGCGGTAGCCACATCATTATGCAAACAGCACCCAGCCACGAGGAGCGGGAATGGATCCCGTGATCCGTGTAAATGATGACCAATTTCGCAGCATCAGTTCCCTCCCGATGCTCCCTGGTGTGCCACACCCCTCCTCACCCGCGGTGACATCCAGCCGGGGCTGGGATTCTGAGTTCTGCTGGATGTTCTTTGCAACACTGACATCCTCATCTCCCCTGAAAAAGGGCGGCACATTTAAAGTGTTACTAATGTTACAACCAGAGGAGGGGAGAAAATCGCCACTGGAGTTGCCTTTCTGTATCCACAACAAGGCCTGCCAGGGTGATACATGTATCAGATATTTCCTCTAAGTCAAGCCCACCGCGGGAGGATGGGAGATGCTCACTCTCACCCACTAAGATGGTTCAAATAACATGTAAAACCAAAAATTTGTAAAAAAAAATTAAAAAAAACACCCAAGGATTTCAAATAAAATCCAATGTTTGTTTGCTCTAGACCAATGTGGTTCCACATGCTGGCTATTGTGAACTGATTAATTAGGAAGCATCAGTAGTAGTAGTTTGTACTTACATCAGGACTTCCAGCTCAGGATACTTCAATAATGTCAATTAATTAATCTTCACAATGCTGGCTGTAAGTAGGTGTCATTAGTTCATTCACAGATGGAAATCCTGAAGCATAGAAAAGGTGAAATTAATTAGCTGAGATGATACAATGACTCAGTAACAGAACTAAAGATCCTGAAAAACACTCCTTTTTCTACCTCTTAGAGGGAGGTGATTTACTTGCCCTTTGCTGTTAAATCACAGAAATAATTTCCAAATGTGTAACAGAAACTTTTGTGACTCTTACAAAACCACTGTTTATAGGTCGTGATCTCATTGAAATTTTCTTTTGATTAAAATGGCTTCTACTGTTTAGTACACCCATCAGAATATAAAGAACATCAAAATGAAATAAAACTGCCACTAGATCTATAATGAACTGGAGCACTGCTACTGTTGTCTCAGGTCTAAATTAGAGCTCTTTTGTAGAGGGTAAAAGTGAATAAAACATAAAGACAAAGGACAAAATAAGAGATGACAGACTATTCACCCATTCATGGCCATCACATTTACAAGGCAATTGCCATTCATCCCGATACAAAGTGGGCCACACAATTCTACCAGGTATGAAAGGCAGAAGAGCCCTTGTACATGAGAGGAAAAAGCACTTTACTGTATTTTATCTCCACCACAAGTGGAAAACCAGTAATGGGGAACATCAAAAATCTCTCTGCGTTCTCCATTTAAAACTAACAAAGCACTTCTCTTGGTGGAATCTTATCAAAGGTTATGAATTTCTCAAGACAGCTAATCAATCACATTTGTCATGGCAGAGGTATAAGACACACTTAGCATGAAAGTATTTAACTGACTGATTTTCTTAAACAATAATCATCTTAGCAGTGGAGAGCTAGAAGTCGTTACAAAAGACATGACAAAAAGAATTTCCTACCAAAAAGAACCAACAAGCCCACATTAGGGAGGAATACTACCTGTGTGCCCTGGATAAGTGTATATATGCAAAGAAACCTTATTTGCCAGTTTAATTTACGGGGGGAACTAAATCCTACTATTTCATGGAGTCTCAAACTCGGAAAAATGCAATCCAGGGCAGATACTCGAGGTTTTTGTGGCCACGGCCCCACCTGATACTCCTTGAGGCCACAAATTCAGCTTCACATGATAGGTGCTGTTTCCCGAGACTGCACAAACCTTAAGAGATCAGGGCTGCGTGGTGCTCCCAGTGTTGCACATGTGTGCATGCATAAGCCTGGGGCACAGTCAGAGCTGCACGTGCTCTGCCTGTGCAGATAACATTAAAGAATAATCCATACCCCAAATGCCTGGATAGTTTTGATACAGCTTCATCACTGTAGAACCGCTCTCAATAAGACCCAGCAAGATTTTGGCTTTTTAATCAAAGTTAAATCTTAGATGAGATATAATTATTTTATATATCCAACTGTGAAAGCTTCGGTAAAAACCTTAATATTAGGTAATAAAACTGCAATAAAAGTTTCTCTATAATTACAGCAAGTTTCTGTTAACGCTAGTGCACTAAAAAGGGAAAGACTTTCTGATTTGTGATTTCTCTGGATGATTTTGTGCAGTCGGTTGTGTACACAAGCACATTTTGGACACATGGTCACATTTATAAATAACTCTATATATTTCCTGAGTGTGAAGCAAGAGAACACAGACGTTAGGAGTGTCTTCCCACACCACTCACTGTTGGACAGAGCCCATATTCACCTGCAAACTCAGGCCCTTAGGCTCTTGCCAGGTAGACTGTCATAAACAGGTAAACCAGAAATGCAAATGATTATACAGACTGAAGCATCCCTTGCCTACCTTAGATTTAAAATAGTCTTTGCTCTCTAATTAAATTATCTCTACTCGAGAGACAACTCGAGTTACAGGAAACACAAATAAGCAGAGGCAGGGTGAATAATCCCTTTTTGCTGTTTCTAGATCAATTAAACACAATAGTCACCAGTGTGCTCTTCCAGCAGCAGAATCCACGTTCACTTCAGTGACAGCCAAGCATCATTTCAACTTCCAAAATGGCGAGACGAGGAGAATGGAGAAAAAAAGATGGGTGAGGGGGTTGGCAGAGAGGAGTGAGAAATATCAAACAAAAAGCAATTTAATTTAAATACCTTACTGTGCTAGATTCTTATTGCTAAATTTATAGTTTGCTTTCAACTCTCATTTCAATGGATTCGCAGGAAAAAAAATCTGAAGAGTAAATTTAGATTTAATTGATCATTACAATTTATTTTATTAAAATAATATAGCGGAAAGACCTCTCTTCCAGTAAAGGGTGCTGGCTTTGATGTCTGATTGTTATGCAAATTCTGTGGAGTACAAGATACGGACAGAGGAATAACTAAGCTTAGGACTTTGTATATACTAATTCTAACATATGTAAATGTACCGTGGTTTGAGATAATGATGTGTACATGCACTGGGAACCATACAAGTGTGTTGGGAAAGCCAGGAAACCCCCCAAATGTGCAGGTCCTCACCAAGTAGGGGCTGGGCCAGCAGGGCCAGGCTGCTGGCACGTGTCAGGGGTACCCACACCCCCAGCAGCCCCAGAGCACCGAGCTGGAGACCCCCAGGAGCAGTTCCCAGCACCGACAGGCAAACACTGGACAAACAAAGTGAGCTTTGTTCTGGAAGATAAACATTGACCATATACATCTATATATTTCAAAGCACTCAATTAGAAACTGAACTTTGCCCCTTTCTCAGGCTTTGAAATATTCCGGCCCCAAACACAGGTCTTTATTCTCCTTTGGCGTGGGCATCCTTCTTCCTCTCCTGCTCCTGCACACCATATGGCTCCCAACCCTGGGACAAATTCTGCACTGATTTATGGCCTCTGCAGCCCGAGGGACTGACCTACGGCATAAATCCGGGGGGCAGAGCACACGGGCAGCCTGCACGTTCCTCCCCACACTGTCCCTGCTCCCGGGCGCTCGTCTCCACCAGCCAAAGAGGAAGGATTTACGCCCCACACTGCGAGCAGATCTGGGCTCAGGGCACATCAGGGCAACCCAGCAAGAGATGAGGTCCAACAGGATGGACACCACGTGTGCCAGTACACCCTGAAACACCCTCCAGCAGAGAGAGGGGGACACACCGGCCCAGCTGGCAGGGGGGACTCCAGGCAGTGGAGGTGCCTCGGGTGGGTGAGTGCTGCTGAGCCCCCTGGCTCTGCCACCACCACGGTGCACCACCTTTGGAAGGCTGGGCAAAAGGCACTCACTGGATGACAAAGCAAGAGTAATCCAGACTGGTCCCTCTGCAGGCAAAATAATTCCCAAAGAGGAGTGAACACCGTAGGTTTTTAAGGCACTCCAGCCCATCTTCCCATCTCAAGACAACACACACGGAGCATGTCAAACATGCCTACTGAGGCTAAAAGGCAGCCAGAGCCATGGACCAAGAGGGCATTGCCTTTGTTTCCACCACAGTCTGGTAAAGAAAACAGCAAGTCCTGCAAGATAGCCATGGACAACAAGGCCAGTTGCATTTAGTGACAGGCCCAGCAGCCCAGGCCAGGGCATTCCCTGAGCTGCTGCCCAGCGGCTGCTCTCCAGAGGCTGTTCACAGCCATCCAAAACACCACTGCCAGCACTGGCGACACACACAGGACTGCACATCACAGGAGAGAAAAGGAGGACAATTTAATTTTCACTTTTTGTTCAACTTATTTATCTTTCGGTTTCACTAAGCTTGAAAATCAAGCAGAGTGATCAAATTCACTTTTTTATTTACAGCCCTTTTCACAATTTTTCCCTGAAAACAGCACAGGATGTTTACACCGACATGAGAAATTGATTGATGCATTTTGAGAGCATTTCCTAAACACCCATCATCAAGAAAATATACACATGGACTTCAACTTTCTGATCTCTCTAAAGTAAATGATTTTGCCAAGGGTTTTTTTCAGTGTCTGTGCCGCTTAAGCATTTAAACGCATCTTCTCTGCCACTCTCTGGATCCTTTTCCACAGCATTGGGGTGGGGGGTTTTTCCCCTCATCCAAACCTACAAGATTCCTGAGATAAATGCAACACTCAGTGAAGGATTTTAACTCTCTAAATCAGATGATACCACAATCACAATTCAATGAAAGAAGCAAAAATCAAATCAAATCAAACAAAGAGATCCCATCATCCCCTGCCGCATCCTCCCTCCTCCCCCTTCCCACCCAAGCAGCAGCTCTGGAGTCCATAAAGGAGATCGGAGCAGAGCAGCTCTGCCCATACCCTGCTAGGCACAAAGTAAAGCGTATGAAATACGCTACGCACTCTGCGTTTGTTGTTTTCACTCACCCGCTGAAAAGGGCACTGGCAAGCTCAAAGAGAAACATCCAGTGATGTGCAGCACCTTCTGCAATCTGCTCTAACACGCGTCAGCCAACAGCCACCTCGTTCCCATGGACTACACAGCAGCACAAGTCCTGCGGGGCTTGCCCGGTGTGCCCGTGGGCTCAACGGGAGCGCGGCCGAGCTTCCCTCGCCCCAACACCACTGAGGGCACCAGCAAAGCCAAACCAACTTCACACGGCAATAAATTTTTTATTCAAATTAGCTTGTCAACACCAATTACCCCAGCCACAACTGCCAAATACCAAGAAGCACTGTCAAGAACTCAGGGAGGCTACTGCAGCGCCTGTTCCACTCCAGAAACACCAAGTTTGGGGTGTGGCCCTGAGGTCCCTGGGCATGGCAGAGCCAGGACCCTCCATCAGCACATGGCAACAAAGGAGCCTCCCCTGCTCTCTCTTCCAGCTCCTTTTCAGTCTCCTACATATGCTTTGTCTGCCAAAAGTAACAATTCACACAAACCCGAGTACTATTCATGACCAAAAACCATGAAAAAAATAGTATTTTGTGCTGTGGAAAACCCCAGCAATATAACACATATATTAAAAAAAAACAATTATTTTTTCCTTAGAAACATGTTATAAGGTATGATAGCTGGCAGGATTATTCTGGAAGCCTGCATGAGTTCCAGCAACATTAGCATGACACAGTTTCAACTCTCAATATGTTTCACTGCTACAAGCAGGAAACTAAAATTCCAGAAAAAGCTCTCAGCACATGGAATCAAATCACCACACGGAGTACCTTTTTTTTTCTGTAATATTTTATTTTATTTATATAGAAATACTTAAAAAAACATGAAGTAGCACCATTACTTAAGTTTTACTTTTATTATGTAGAACTTTAAATGTCAGAAAAATAAAACTCTTGATACAATTTCAAATCTTGTCTCAGCAAATATAATATTAGTATTTGACCATGAGGTTAAAGGCCCTTTATCATAAAATAAAATATACTTTGTTTTTAAACTTTGCTCAGTAAAGTACATTTAAGCTCAAGTAACGTCACCTACATATACATAAACAAGTGGTAAACAAATGTATTAAAATAGAAATACTAAAACTATAGTGGTGCAACAGAATTTTTGTAATTTCCACTGAATTCTATTTATACAAATGTTAGAAAGCTTCAACAGTTCCTTTTGACATATGTTTATACATTTCCATTTTTGTAATAATATAGAATAAAATATGCTTTATATCACTGAATAGAAAATATGCTGGGTGAAGCAGATTTAAAAGATTTTTTTCTGAACCTATAAAATCTCCATCCCAACAGAATACTGTTCAAAGCATTACACATTTTATGGTTTGTAATTCCGTTCACAATTGTGTGATATTAAAATAATACAGTGTTCTTTGCCATAAGGCCATACTAAAATAAAAAAGATTTAACCCAGCTACAAAAAGTTCACTGAACTTAAATTAAAATACTTGTAAACATCTTTGCAATATGAAATATAATTTTTCAAGTCAAAAAAGAATAAAATACTTCAATCTGTATTAATGCAATTTATCTTTAAAACCTTTAAACGTTTTTAATATATATAAGAGATATGTTACAGTTTTGTTGGTTTTTTTTTCTTTTTTCTTTTTTTAAAGTCTGATAAAGCTGCAGTATCATGGTTTTTCACAGGAACTTCTTGCCCTTTCAAGAACATTCAGAAAAGTATCCACCCATAGATTTAATTATTTTGTAATAAGCATCCTAGAACTACCAGCACGTTTTACTAACAGTCCACACACCATTTTCATCATCATAAGCATCTTCTACTTTCAATTTTTTTTCTGGTTTTTTNCCCTGCCGCATCCTCCCTCCTCCCCCTTCCCACCCAACCAGCAGCTCTGGAGTCCATAAAGGAGATCGGAGCAGAGCAGCTCTGCCCATACCCTGCTAGGCACAAAGTAAAGCGTATGAAATACGCTACGCACTCTGCGTTTG
This sequence comes from Platysteira castanea, assembly GCA_013397175.1. Classification (NCBI taxonomy): domain Eukaryota; kingdom Metazoa; phylum Chordata; class Aves; order Passeriformes; genus Platysteira; species Platysteira castanea. Next base: position 3,911,064 of record VYXC01007095.1, read on the forward strand.
TTGTTTTCACTCACCCGCTGAAAAGGGCACTGGCAAGCTCAAAGAGAAACATCCAGTGATGTGCAGCACCTTCTGCAATCTGCTCTAACACGCGTCAGCCAACAGCCACCTCGTTCCCATGGACTACACAGCAGCACAAGTCCTGCGGGGCTTGCCCGGTGTGCCCGTGGGCTCAACGGGAGCGCGACCGAGCTTCCCTCGCCCCAACACCACTGAGGGCACCAGCAAAGCCAAACCAACTTCACACGGCAATAAATTTTTTATTCAAATTAGCTTGTCAACACCAATTACCCCAGCCACAACTGCCAAATACCAAGAAGCACTGTCAAGAACTCAGGGAGGCTACTGCAGCGCCTGTTCCACTCCAGAAACACCAAGTTTGGGGTGTGGCCCTGAGGTCCCTGGGCATGGCAGAGCCAGGACCCTCCATCAGCACATGGCAACAAAGGAGCCTCCCCTGCTCTCTCTTCCAGCTCCTTTTTAGTCTCCTACATATGCTTTGTCTGCCAAAAGTAACAATTCACACAAACCCGAGTACTATTCATGACCAAAAACCATGAAAAAAATAGTATTTTGTGCTGTGGAAAACCCCAGCAATATAACACATATATTAAAAAAAAACAATTATTTTTTCCTTAGAAACATGTTATAAGGTATGATAGCTGGCAGGATTATTCTGGAAGCCTGCATGAGTTCCAGCAACATTAGCATGACACAGTTTCAACTCTCAATATGTTTCACTGCTACAAGCAGGAAACTAAAATTCCAGAAAAAGCTCTCAGCACATGGAATCAAATCACCACACGGAGTACCTTTTTTTTTCTGTAATATTTTATTTTATTTATATAGAAATACTTAAAAAAACATGAAGTAGCACCATTACTTAAGTTTTACTTTTATTATGTAGAACTTTAAATGTCAGAAAAATAAAACTCTTGATACAATTTCAAATCTTGTCTCAGCAAATATAATATTAGTATTTGACCATGAGGTTAAAGGCCCTTTATCATAAAATAAAATATACTTTGTTTTTAAACTTTGCTCAGTAAAGTACATTTAAGCTCAAGTAACGTCACCTACATATACATAAACAAGTGGTAAACAAATGTATTAAAATAGAAATACTAAAACTATAGTGGTGCAACAGAATTTTTGTAATTTCCACTGAATTCTATTTATACAAATGTTAGAAAGCTTCAACAGTTCCTTTTGACATATGTTTATACATTTCCATTTTTGTAATAATATAGAATAAAATATGCTTTATATCACTGAATAGAAAATATGCTGGGTGAAGCAGATTTAAAAGATTTTTTTCTGAACCTATAAAATCTCCATCCCAACAGAATACTGTTCAAAGCATTACACATTTTATGGTTTGTAATTCCGTTCACAATTGTGTGATATTAAAATAATACAGTGTTCTTTGCCATAAGGCCATACTAAAATAAAAAAGATTTAACCCAGCTACAAAAAGTTCACTGAACTTAAATTAAAATACTTGTAAACATCTTTGCAATATGAAATATAATTTTTCAAGTCAAAAAAGAATAAAATACTTCAATCTGTATTAATGCAATTTATCTTTAAAACCTTTAAACGTTTTTAATATATATAAGAGATATGTTACAGTTTTGTTGGTTTTTTTTTCTTTTTTCTTTTTTTAAAGTCTGATAAAGCTGCAGTATCATGGTTTTTCACAGGAACTTCTTGCCCTTTCAAGAACATTCAGAAAAGTATCCACCCATAGATTTAATTATTTTGTAATAAGCATCCTAGAACTACCAGCACGTTTTACTAACAGTCCACACACCATTTTCATCATCATAAGCATCTTCTACTTTCAATTTTTTTTCTGGTTTTTTTTTTGTTTGTTTGTTTGTTTGTTTATAAAAAAAGGGGGGAGTTTTGGAAGCTTCGTATTAAAGTACAGTGTAAAAACTAGCCTAGCACTAGAATGGAGTCGCCCGTTATTATTTATAGCATGCACCCGCTGTCACACCACCCCCCAGCCCTCCCCTCGGCCGCAGCCCGCATCCCTC